>KK502535.1:459181-557073 GCA_000688735.1 Glossina austeni | reverse complement strand
GACCACAAATAGACCCGAGTGAAATACTGGAGGGGTTAATTGCCAGCAAAGAGGTCTGGAGCTCCGTAGACGACTTTGTAAGCAGAGTGCTCAAAGAACAACGGCGACTTGAAAGACAGCGGATGGAGAGCAGAAGGAATGGAAGCCAATAGTGTATTCCACTGAGCTCCCACCATCGGAAGCGTGCTAACGACAAGCAGCCTCCGCGAAGTAATACCTAAAGATGGTCGCGCGGGGGAGATTGGTGGAAGAAGCTTGTGCGGGGGTAGTTTTTAGTACGTAGGCGCCATGGATGACGAATCGTGCATACTGCTACTAAGAACCAGCAGTATCTTCCGAAGATTTTCTACCTCCTGCTCGCTGAGCAAACACACACACACACACATATGTGTATATATATATATATATATATATATTCATTCGTTGATCGAATGTGATTTCGTAGCGCGCGGACGGGTTCTTAAGTGCTCCTTTAATATCATAGGCGATTGCTATTAAAAAATTACTCCAGGTGAAACTATTTTAGTGGAAAGGAAACTAAACGATATTTATAAGTGCGACAGTGCCTCTGATCGTTTTTAATTACATATAAAGGCAATAAAACAATAGTGCAAAAGGGCAGATTTCGGTTTTCTTTACTTTGGTCTTTCCTTTCTTTTCTGTGGATTTACCCGCTTTCGTGTTTAATTGGGAGTCGTTCAGTGGCATTCAAGTAAATAAACAAAAGAAAGAGAGTAAATTACAGAAAGCCATTGCCATCTATCTACGCAATAGAGAAACACTGTGCATTGGCGAGAATTTTTAAAATATCAAACAATAGCACAGACTTACTCCTTGCTGTTAAAGGTCTAGCTTAGAGTAGCATAGCTGAGGGCGATATTAAATTAATAAGCAGTATTGGCCAACCCTTCACCGACCAAGGGCCGCAGAGGGACAAAGACTAATAATAAAGTAAGTACATAAGTGTAGAAAATAACGACAGCGACAGCAACATACATACAGAAACATAATCTGCACACACAAGAAACAGATTTACATATAAGGCCTTTACAAACACACACACAAGGAGATATATACAAACGCATGTAAACATATACACACGAACACACGCATAAAAATATATACATAAAATATACATCCATACACACACAACATAGGAAGAATTCCCATACATTTGCACACATACATACACATACATACACAAGTAGATAAATACAAATAGCCCGATATACAAAACATAACTACGTAAAAGTCTACAAAGTCAAACACTAACACGAAAATCATGCCGGCCAAGACCGGAAATAAAGGGACACCTCAAGGCGCACAAGCCATGCGGGAAAGTCCGGAAGTGATACCCGATCCGTTTAAAAGGAGCACTCGAATCCAACGCTCACCTGAGCAACTGGGCGGGAAAACAACGCAGGAGAGAAGTTAGTCCTCACCGCCGATTCTTCAGGATAAGTCAATGATGATTAAGAAAAGCGTAAACTCATTTGTCGAGCTAGGAGAGAAAATTGGAGAACTCATCGAAATGATGGCCCAAAGCAAAAAATAAAAAGGTCAATCCAATCAAATTGGTGAGTAAGTCAGATGCGATTGTAATCAAGCAAACGGGCACTATGTCCTACAGCGATATGCTGAAAAGAGTTAAAAATGATGCTGAGTTGCAAAAAGTCGGCGAAAATGTGACCAGAATACGGAAAACATTAAAAAAAGAAATGCTGCTGGAATTTAAGCAAAGTGCGAAAGAAGAAAACACTGCTTACCATCAATTGGTAGAAAAAGTGCTCGGCCAGGAGGCTAGTGTCAAACTAAGCAAAAAAATATTGAGTTTAAAGACCTACACGAAGTGACCTCGGCGGATGACTTATTAGCGGCCATAAGTACAAGTTTCAGCAGCTTGAATATCAAGAAAGAAGCGGTCATCTCAATCAGGAAGGCGTATGCCGGCACACACACAGCAACTCTAGCAGTCCCAACAAAAAGTGCTAAAGAGTTACTTGAAGCCGGGAAAATCAAAGTTGGTTGGGTAGTAAGCAGGATCAGAGAAAAATCCGCAGTACTGAAATGCTATAGATGCTTAGAGGAAGGTCACATCGCTAGAAACTGCAAAGGACAGAAAGATAGAAGCAAGTGCTGTCTTAAATGCAGCGAGGAAGGTCACCGAGCCAGAGACTGCACAAAGAGCTCGTGTTGTGCGATTTGCAAGGAGCAAGGCGAGCCTCATGATCATCAACTGGTCGGCAGAAGTTGCCCGGTAAACACACGCGGCGCGAACAATAAGTGTTAAATATGAAGTGCATGCAAATTAACATAAACCACTGTCGGGCTGCGCAAGAGGTACTAAAACAGAATGTCAGAGAACTATCGATTGACATTGTAATCTTGAGTGAGCCATACAAGTTAGGCTCCGGAAACAGATGGGCAAAAGATAAGACTGGCACTGCAGCCGTTTGGCAATGCAGCTCGCAGACGCCAACCATGAGATTTATCTCAGCAGGGGAGGGCTACGTTTGCGTTAAATAAAAAGAAGTATACCTTTACAGCTGCTATTTCCCGCCAAGTACAAACCACGTGGACTTCGAGAAGCGCATAGATGAGTTAGCATCGACGCAGGGGGGAAAACACCGGTCACTTTCGCCGGCGATTTGAATGCCTGGGCGACTGATTGGGATAGCAAGTGGACGAACGCTAAGGGCAGAATAGTGCCTGAATCCCTAGCCTCGCTGGATATGACAATTCTAAACGAAGGCAATGAAAACACGTTCAACAGAGACGGGCGTGGTTGATATTACCATGGCCAGCAGTGCATTGGCCTTGCGCATAGAATGGGGTATTAGCAACATCTATACCTACAGTGACCATGTAGCAATAATCTGGGAACTACAGCAGAGTCAGCGGGCGAACAAGGTAAAACTCCCTCTCAGGGGTCCCAAATGGAAACCAGAATCTCTACAAAAAGAACTCTTCGAGCTTATGTTGGAAGAAGCAGAACCCAGAAACTTAGCTCAGGCTTGCGTTGCAGAGGTTACAACACGGATTATAAAAGCCTGTGAGGGTTCAATGGCAAGACGTTGCTTCTATAAGAGCAAGGAGCCAGTGTGCTGGTGGACAGACGAGATAGCTGAACTAAGGGCTCAAGGCAATAGAGCGAGGCGTGTCTACCAAAGATCGAGGGGGACTAGAGCTTACCTCAGCTACCAAGTAGAGTTCAAACTCAGGCAAAAGCTTTTTAAAAAAGCGATTATGGTCAATAAGAAAAACTATTTCCAGAATCTGATTAACGAGAGTAATGAGGACCCATGGGGCATGGCATATAAGTTGGTAATGAAGAAGCTAAAATATTCAGACCAACCAAGCTGTGCAGAATTTGTGGAAGACATAATTGGCACCTTGTTTTCCCAGAAAACTATGCTTGTATATGTGCCACTGATTGAGGTGAGAGATGATATTAATCTCGCCGGGCCTGAGGAGATTGTTGCCATTGCAAAGCAAATAAAAGGCAAGAAAGCGCCGGGTCCTGATGGCATCCCAAACTGCGCTATTAAGCAAGCCATGTTGGCAAGGCTTGCTATGTTTGCGAGAACTTTCAACGCTTGTTTGAAAGAACAAATTTTCCCAGATAAGTGGAAACAACAAAAGCTGGTGCTGCTGCCAAAGCCAAATAAGCCGTCGCATGTTGCGAATTCATACCGCCGTATTTGTCTATTGGATAGGCAAGGTGTATGAAAAAATCATTCGAAATCGTTTAGAAGAGTCACTGGAGAGCTCTAAAGGGCTGTCGAACTTCCAATTCTGTTTCAGGAATAGGAAAAGCCCAATGGATACAATAAATGTGATCACAAATACTGCAACAGAAGCGATAAAAGGAACACGCTGGATGGATGGCAACAAAAAGTATTGCTTAGTAATAGCGTTAGACGTCAAAAATGCTTTCAACTCAGCAAACTGGTATTGCGTCATAGCTGCCCTACAGGAAAGAGAAGTGCCACCATATCTTATAAATATAGTGGCTAGCTATTTTACTGGTAGGAAACTTCGGTACATTACAGATAAAGGGTGCAGAGAAAGGCTGATCACTGGGCGTGTACCTCAGGGATCAGTACTAGGCCCTACATTGTGGAACGTAATGTACGACGATATCCTGAAACTACCTCTCCCTGAGGGGGCATCCATCGTGGGTTTTGCTGACGACATAGCGATAACGATCGTGGCAAAAACTTTGGAGGGAATCACCACTACAGCGAATAAAATCACCGACATGATCAAGAGCTGGCTGCGGTCAGTGGATTTAGATCTGGCGGAAGAGAAAACAGAAGCGGTATTAATCTCTTCTAGAAAGAAGTTGGAGAAAGTGACCATCCAAGTGGGAGACACGAGAATACAGTCACAAGAACCCATAAAATACCTAGGAGTGATGATCGACTGCAGACTTTCGTGTAAATAGCATCTGAAATACACGGGCGAAAAGGCAGCGAAGGTAGCAAAGTCACTGGCGCGCTTACTGTCAAACTTGCGTGGCCCTAGGGAAGATCGCAGAAAGATGATCGCAGAAGTGGTAACTGCGACAATAATGTACGACTCATCTGTGTGGAAAAAGTCCATCGCTATACCGTCATACACGAGAGACATCCATTCAGCATATAGGCTATGCGCTCTAAGGGTGTGCGCCGTATATCGGACGTTGTCGGAAGAGGCGGCTTTGGTTGTCGCTGGCATGATTCCAATCGACTTGCGGGCTAAAGAAGGCATGTATAGGGCCGAATTTCATAGACTGTCGGCTGAGGCGGCTAAGCAGCGTGCAAAACAGCGACTACTGGAAGAATGGCAGGAGCGCTGGAGCAGAGCGAGTAAGTGTAGATGGACGCATCGTCTCATACCCGATTTACGGCCCTGGGTGACTAGGCAACATGGTGAGGTTGACTTTTACTTGACACAACTAATTAGCGGCCACGGTTGCTTTAGATCATATCTGAATAGGTTTAAAATAGAGCAGGACCCATTATGTAGTTTTTGTGATTGCATCGAAGACGCTGAACATGTTTTCTTTGTCTGTCCGAAATACCATAACGAACGACAGAGACTACAGACGGAAATTGGAGGGTTACCTCTCCCCGACAATATTGTGACAAATATGTTGCACGACCTGAAAATATGGAAAGCGGTAGGAGTATTCGCCGCAAACATGATGACAAAAGCAAAGATACGAAGAGCGTCAGCGTAGGATCTTAAGTAGTGCCTAAACGGCTATCTTCCCTGTGAAGGTATACCTAAACGGTCGTGCCACAGGGTAGGGAATAGGAGGAGTGGTTTTTAGCGGATTTAAGTCTCGCACTGCCCTTATGGGCGCCTCTTGATGGTTTTCCACCTCACAAAAAATAAAAAATAAAAAAAATAAATATTTATATAGACTCATTTACTTACTTACCGCATGTTCGCGAACCCTCCTCATCATCTAATCAATAAGTGCCATAACGAACATAATTTTTACTTATTTTTTTTTATTATTATTTCTTAAGTCTAGCATATGCGCAATAGTGCATACCTAAGTTTTTATGTCCATTAGAGTATTCGTATTAATTTTCCTGTTCATTGTTTTTCCTTTCCTTTTTTACCATTAGCTTGTTGAGTTTTTCTTTCTTTCTTTTTTTTTCCAAATAAATTTTCTTAAAGTGTTTTTTTATTTTGTTTAATTAATTTTTCTTCTAGACTCATTTCTTACTTCGTGTGATGTTCTTTTTCCTTTCTTTCCCCACACGCCGTTTACTTTACTAAGTTGTTGTACTTGTATATTCCTCCCTTTTAAATAATCCCGTTCTGTTACAATCGCTTTTCATTTAATCCGTTTAGTGAAATTCGTCTTAATTGTTATAGTAAAGCGAACATTTGAGATCCGTCTTTCACTAAATTCATGTAATTTACGAAATAATTTTATGCGATTATTTCTCAGCCAATAAGGTGGTTAACTAGACTTTCAATCTAGTTACTTAAAGTATGAAAAAATGATTTTTAATTTCTACTACCGTTGTTATGCTCCAGTCTCATGAAGCAACCATTTAGTTCTTTCTGCTCGACTATCATGTTAAAGACTGAACCTTCACTCCTGACTGCCGATTCTCTCGATCTGTGTCGCCAGTCTGCTTTTTTGTCCCGCTAATCAAAAAAAAGGAAACATGCCATTTGCTTATGCAAAACCTACTCTTATGCTATACAGACGGATTTTGGACTTTGTTCTCTTTTCATAATTCTCGCTTTAAATGACGCTACTATGTGAGCGGAGAATTATGGAAAGAAATCTTGATTAGAAATCATAATTAAATTCCGTTATTATACGTAACACTACTTTTTTTGTGAAGATCAGAGTGAAGGCCGACTGACAGAACCCCCCTACACGTATATATCCAGACTTTACACAGTTTTGGAACAGTTAATGTATGTTATGTTGTAAATTATGCGCATGTATTAAGATAGATAACGGCTTTTTTAATTTGTTCAATATTTGATAAATTGAAAAAGCATTCAAACACTCTGAACATAGTTGAACGGTTTGCTTCTATTCACGTTGCTTGATATGAATCCAATTCAAAATCAACTCAAATGTTTACCGTTCGAAAGTTATTATTGCTTTCCAAAAGCTAATTTCGCGTAATGACGGAAAAGATTCTATTCATCATCGAGGAAGAAGATATATTGAGCAAGTATTTCCGTTTTTAGCACTCATAAGTACTCATTGCAGATTTTGCAGAACCAGTATTCGATTATATATCGCTTTTGGAAAGTTTGCAAACAAAACTGAAACACTTGAGATATATGCACTTAGCCTCTGGCTATGGATCAAATTTATCCCTAATCCGTGCATATGTTTTTATAAGAAATTATATTTACGATATGCTTCATAGGTTTCCGTATAGACAGGAGCCCTGTACCTTGTCCAAAAAATTGCTTAGAGCTTAAATTCAATTATAATCGGCTGCGATCGTAACTTCTATATCCACCATCCTTGTCCGTAAAAAGAATAGAAAATAAGGGAGGAAACCAAATTTCCATAATCTATAAAAATTGGATGGGCGCGGTTGATCATTTTCATTTTTGGAAAAAAAAAGGTGGCAAATTTTATCGTTTCTCTCTTGTGGTTTATACAGCAACGACGAAAAAATGTTATTGGACTCAATCTTAATCTAAATATTTAAGAGGATCATTTCAACATTTAGTGCAAGAACGAGTGTAGTCGGTTTAAAAACTCGATACAAAAATGTATTCAAATGTTTTTCAGTGGCAACATAAAAGATCAAAGCATGACAATACGGATCGGCTAGTTGGCCCAAAATGCGCAAAAAACTTTACAATTTTTATAAATTCATTTAAAGTGGAAATTTATTACTTCTTTATTTCTTTTATTTCTCGGCAGAGTTTCGGTAAATATAAACATCAGCTTTTAGTGTTTATGAAATCGTTATGCTTGCTTTAAGAAAAAAAAGCTTGCATTTTCTTCAGATTTATTTAAACATGAATGTTTTCTATTGGCTTTGGCTTCGCTTCGAGGAACTATATAGAATGAGTGATATTTGTTTTTAGTATAGGGCGTATAAAGCTCTTCAAATTGTAACATACTAGATAAATAAATAATTGGAATGAAACGAAATGCACATTTAACGAAGAAACGTCACAAACGTCCGTAAACTTAACAGGGCTCTCGCACACACACAACAATTAGTGAAACAGAGTTTAGTTCAATTAGAAACCTCCCGCTATATAAATGCTATATGTTATATATAATTCGATGAACAAAATAAAAGCGCATGCTATAAATATCGTAGCGTTTCACAAAATTTAAAAAATTTTTTGTACGTTCCTGTCTAACGATTTTTATAACACAGTTCTCTTTACGGGAAGTGAAAGAAGAAATGAGTGGATGTTGTCTGCTTTCAATAACGTTTGTTCTTAGGTCAGTAAATGTATAATGCGCCAAATTTAATTAAAATATCCCGAAAATTGTTGCTTGTAGATTGAACATAAAAAACATGAATATGCATCAAGCATACAAACGTACAGACCTGCAAACAGGTCCATCATTGGTATAAAGAAAAAAGCGTTTATCTCAAATCCTTGGATATGATCAGGTATCCCTTCAAATTCAGTATACTATTTTCCACAAGTGGTGTAAGGTATACACGTTATATATAAGAGGAATAACTTAGCGATGGAAATATGAAATAAAAGAAATATTTCAATGATTACAACAAAGATTTCAAATTACTTTACGATATCCGCTATGGTTGCCTGTCGCTTTTACGAGTTTTAAACAATCTTAAGATAGATAATATAAAGCTAAGACTTAATATATATGTGTATTTGTAGTTTAGTCCTACAGATTGCATTCTAAGAAGAGTTCACTTTACTTGTAACCGTTAGGATAATTTTGTCAAGTCTAGTTCCATATTTTTGAGCATATATTTGAGCAAAAACTTGTATATCCTACACTGATGATTTATCCTTGTATTCATGTTATCGAGAAGAACACATGAGAGAACCTATTATGTACACATCGTTTTGATTAGCACAAAATTTAGAAATGATTAAACATATCAATGTAATCGGAATGCAATCACCGAAACAACGCAAAAAGCTTAAACGTGGTACATAGTACACATTTTAACTGTAGCGTCACATATAAAGCACGAGGCTTGAAATGGTTTGGTTAAAAATTTGTCCATAGTAGCAAAGATACTATAATTTTCCATAAGTAGGCATTGATGCAAAACTTGATGTACTTTTCAGACTGATTTAAAAGTTTCATGCAAAAATTCCCTTTATCGCCCAAAAAGACGTTTGTTTATTAGCTTCAAGAGGTGATTATGAAAGATGCTCCCCAAAATTTATTACAAAAATCAAATCCTTCTTTATAAAACGAGAATTAATTTCACTTTACTTCGTGTCTTTGCGAAAATTTGCTACTAGCATTAATTGATATATGTTTTAATATTCAATATATTAAAAAAAAAAATTTTTTTTGAAATATTTATATACAGATTTATGGCAAGCGGATATGTAATAGGAGATGAAATTTAAGAAGTTACCTGGTCATAGCAAAAATTTAACTCATACAGCACTAGCTTAAATTTTTATGTAAATTGAATCAACATCGCAGAATACCCATTTAAAAATACTAGCGATATGTATGTAGTGTATGCAATGAGTGAACTGATTTAATTGACATGTTGATTGATTAATTTTTCAACAAAATTGTCGGAATTGTTAATGTAAATGTTAAATAATTGTTGTAGCTACTGCTGCCCAATCGACTAAAAGCGCAGGAAGCCTTTTATGCCTAATGATTGAGTGATTAAAGGGATTTATTGACCCAACGTCATTACTATTTGCACGTTCGCATACGTTGTTGCATACATTGAATACGTTTTATGCATTTATATAGTAAGAGCATGCATTTCAATGATTATTTTTAAAGCCATCTTAAATTTCCAGCACAACCTATTTACCCATTATTTTGAAAAGCCATTACAAATAGAAACCTTACTCCCCAAGTGCTCTTCATACTGTTATTAAGAATGGAAAGGCTATCTTTTCGATGGATTTTTCAAATACGAAATCTTTCTCTGAGAAGAGGGTTTTTAAACATTGTCGTAACACCTTTCCTTAATAATAATCCTTAAATTATTTACCAATACATTGGTTCTTTTGTCTTTTAGGCACCCAAAGGTAAATACTATATAATGCTATGCCTAGAGGACGTTCCGACTAATATAGGTCGACTGTCCTTACTCGGCATATTCCGTAAAATGTTCTCCTAATAAATATTAGTTTGTCAACAAACAACAGCAAGAATTATTTTCTTTATCTACACAACTTGTGATACTTGTGTATTAAGTTTGTGCGGATGTATGTAGTATCCAGAAGAGTTTAAGATAGACTAATTTTTTATTAAACCGATCGATATATAAATGTGTCTGTCCGTGTGATGTGTGCGCATGTATATTTTGTTCATCCTTCAAGTCGCAATTTTCGAGATATTTTGATGAAATTCGGTATAACAACGTGTTTCGACCCAAGGGCGAATGCTATTGAAAATAATCGGTAAACTTGTTCGATCACTAACCATATAACACCTTATTTTAAAAATATGTTGTTAGGAAAAAAAAAGGCAATTTTCAAAATTTTTCGACAAAAGTCAGTGGGTGACAATACTTCGACATTCTAAATTGATACTAAAAATTTGGCTCGGCTGAAGTAATTATTATGATAAGAATGTGCAATTTTCAATATTTCATGATGAAAACTTGTTCCTTATAGTAAGATGACAAATCAACTTTCACGAATTTAGACCACATAGGTCTGCTTTTTAAATATCACCGCATGTAAGGATTCTCAGGAAATATAAACCTTTATATGCCAAAGAGGCCTAATTGTTAAGGTTTCATAATGAAAATTTGCTTATGATAAAAATTTGACATAAAAATTAGGTGGACCAAATTTGAACCAAATGGGTCTATTTTTTGGATCCTACTCTATGTAAGATTTCTTATGAATAGTAAACCCACCAGAAAAGATTTATGATGAAAATTGGTCTATAGTAGCATATTAGCGAAAAAAATTATCTGTAATGAATTTACATCATATAGATATATTTTTTACACCTTAACATTTATAAGGATTACCATGAACAGCAAGCCCTTACATGGAGGGAAAGTCTAATATCTAGTTTTTTATGACGGAAACTGAAAAATAATAAAATATTTGGGAAGTAACTAAACGTTTGCTAAATTTGTATCATATCAAATGATGTTTTGAGCATCCTTAAATACGCGGACTGTGTAATTTTTGGTTATTACCAAAACGAGCGAATAATTATACTACAAGAATTGGTGTAAGGTATTTAATGATCGGTATTATCCGACTATAACGTTCTTACTTATTTATAACTTTAGCCGTAATTCTAGCGTCTAGCAGCATACTTCGTGATGTATTTACCGTTTACTATGATATGAGAATATTTATGTAAGTTTCGATAGCTGTTGATAGTCGCACGTTCCTAGCAAAAGATTTGGGGATTTTGTTTTTAGTTTTCTGTTGTCATGAAAATTGTGGTTTATTAAGGTTCGCTCCGTTGAAAAGCATGGAATTCACACATGAAAACCTTTGAGCAACGATTTTTTTTGTTACGATTTTTCGCGAGACCTTTTTCCATGAGCACAATTATCGCATCATCTTATTTTAGCTTTGCATGACGGCAGCTCGCTGGCCCTGGTTGAATGAATTTAAAGTAATTCAAATTCGATTTTTATTTTCGATGCGATCGGATATCGAAACATCTTCAGAAAAATAAGAAAAAAAAAACGACTCACTCTCTAATCGGACAATATTGCTTGCAAAACGACATAATCTACTTAGGCGACTTTACCTCATCTTCGAATAAATTGAAATTTATTAAATAGATAATAAAATATCTTGGAGATGGATATCTAGGTATTTCGGTTTTTAAGGCAGCTTCGATGGAACGTCTTCTTCAATAACCCTATTCACTCGTTGGCCACGCGACAGTTATTGAAATCGTATATCAAATTTTTCCAATTTCTCGTCATTAGATGTGCTGATGTTAAATATTTTCATTATTTCAATGACTTACCCGTTAATCTATTTACAGTGCGGCATGTATAGCTTTTGTACGCATCATTGGTGCCAGCATTATTTATGTACAATTCACCATTAGCCAGAACGGTGTATTTGCCACCAATATCTGTGTTGGGATACAAATGCATGCCGGTGTCTTGAACCCAAGCGGTGACCATAACAAATTCTGACATATAACTTGGCACCTGGCATGAAGACATAACAACAAAAACACAAAGTATGAAAGATGCTCATAAAATATAAGTGAAAGCAAATAAGAAAATTAAATTCGCTTTAATGCGAATCCAGAATACCTACCATCTGGACTAATATATTTTGTGGGTATTATAATTTGCTAATTGTGTACATGCTTTAGGTATGTGCTTTTAGTTTCCATGACCAATTTGAGCAGCATTCAGTGGACGCTAACTCGGAATATTTCCATTTCAGTTCTTTTCGTACTTTGAAGTTGTTTTAAGATTGACATTAGAGTCGCTTATTTAACATTGAGCCTAAACGTGATTGTGTAAAGTTAGATTAATTTTCAATTCAGAACTGTTTGCAGTGCCAATGACTGACTGCATTAAATTCCGCATGTGTTTGTTAATTTTCCAATTAATCAGGGGGAATCAATGGAGTTTCGTAAGGCGGATGGACACATTTAAGTTGACCCACGCAGCCGCGATTAACTGTTTTTATGGATTTACGGTAAATATTTTTGGGTGTTAAAAAGGAAATGACAAAACTAATATACCATCAACTCTGGGCGGTAAAGAATGTTAAATGGAGAGAAAGAGAGTGATAGAAGATATGAGAGTAACAAATGCAAGTTGATAAAGACAGCAAACAGAAAAATTCAATTACGTGAAATCAAATTCAAAAATAAAAAATAGTATGAGAGGTAAGGCGTTTATAGGTCGAAGTAAGAGGATATAGAAAAAAAAAAGTTTAATTCCATTTTAACAAACTTAAATGAAAATTTCTATGTCTCTAGAATCTTTATGCTATAGAGAAATATAGTAACCGTAGCGACAATAAAATTGAAAGAAAGCAAAAGAGAGCATGAAATAAAGTTTTGTGTTTCTTTTTTTCAAAATAAACTTTAAAATGTAATTAGAATGTGGACACAAGTGCAGATGACAACTGAGAAACTGAAAAGTAAAAATTATCATTAAAAAAAAATATGTATCTATATATATACATATTAAAGGTTTTATCTTACGTGAAATAAGAAGAAAAGAATGATGATGGTGGCAATGGTCTCTCTTTCTCTTCCGGAGGGTTTTGATGTGTAAACTTACTTGACATTTCAGTACCGCTGTATTGCCCGTCATCACGTACTCATCGTGCACTTGGACTGTATACTTCTGGTTGACAACTGACAAGAATGACAATAAAAAAAGCGGGAAATGAAAAAAAAGTAAGAAGAAGAATCACATATAAATTGAACCGCAAATTGCGTTAATATCGACCGCTTGTCTTACAATTTGGTAACGCTTCCTGGCAGACAGTCAGTCTGTTTGTGACACGGTCTTTAACAGAAATTCAATACATTATGTCTTCGGCAATCTAATGCAATATGTGGATGTATTTATCTTTTTTGTAAGTGTTCGTGAGCATTTGTGTTAGTAAATATAAATATTAAATAAACTTTTTAACGATGTTTCCTTTTATCTCTCTCTCTCTCTATGTATATATATATATGTATATATATATATATATATATATATNTGTATATATATATATGTATATATATATATATATATATATATATATATATATATATCTGTCTCTGTCTCTCTTTCCATATCAATATTCTTTTCATTTTACTGCTACTTTTCTTTTTTTTGGTTTTTGCTAGTTTTGCAGTCACTTCAATTTTCCAAATTGAATGTGTTGTCATCGTGAACATCATCTGTCGACTGGAATTTCTGTTAACAGTGTATACGCGCAGTTAAGCGCAATTACTTACCCAAGTGAGAGAGCTATGTATTTGGACGAATATTTCATATTCACTACCAAAATGTATGAATGGTTTTGTACATTTTTTATATTCATTGCAAGGCAAACTATTTTCCCATCGACGTTTTTAATAGAAATACTAGAAGCTTTGTTCACTTTTCAAATAGCGTTCCGGTTTTTCCACGTAAAAACCAAACAAGTTTTAAGTATAACATCTTACGTCCAAAAGGATGATTAGCATTTCAAACGAAAAGATCTCTAGTTATTTTCTTTGTTTATTTCTAGATAAAAAACAGGCAAATGACAAACGTATAGCACCTCATTGGTTTTCCATATACAAGATTGCAATACAAGATTTTTCAGCAAAATAAAGTTTGACCGAAATATTTTTCGAACCCACAATCCCTAGTAATTAGTTTGTTAGCTACTAGTCCATTCTTGAGGAATAGTTAAGTAAGAGGAAATATCGTTGCCACGGATAATTGTAAGCAATACTGTTATGTTTTACAGCAGCTGCCAATTTTTTTTAAAATATAATTTATTTATCTGACATGAGAGCATATTTACGAAAAATAATAAAAAGTGCTTTTCTATATAGGAGTGATAACAATATATAAGACCACGAATATACAGGTAATTATATCAGAATTTTTGCCGAGATCCGCTAAATAGAAAACAGAAATGTTCTAATGGTAATATAAAACCTAATACTCTATAAAGTGTAGTTCATTACTGTGCTTACTCTCGGGCATTTGTCACCTGCCGGCATAATTAGTTAGTTTTGCAATGTCTCGATATTGTTAACATTAGATTTCTTCTTTTATATTCTCTCTTAATTATGTGTAATTACAAATATAAATTTTACATTTTTTGACAGATATAAGATTGCAAGATACATGTATATGAATTCTATAAAAGTTTTGACATCAACAAAACAAACAAAGTTACGAGTTATTTTCGAAGACGAAAGTAAATTTTATTCGACGACTTTATCGCTTTTGTTTAACTTCTTTCTTTACCCAACGTCACTTGTAGTGCAACGTACATTAAGTTTGTGCGGATGTATAAAATACCCAGAAGGATTTAAGATAGATCCACTTTTTTTTATATCATGTCAATCAATTCAGGCTGATTTTTTGAATCAATTTCACCTTGCCTGTCTGTCTGCCCATGTGCACCATGTGCGCAATTTTTTAACACTTTTTTGACAAAATTCGATACAGTATCGTGTGTTGTGTCAAGGACGAGGCTTATTGAAAGTGAATTGGATCGGACCTGTTTTGCGACGGTTTCATATATAATGCGTTATAAAAATCGTTATATTAAAAAAATTTGTAATATTTAAAGTTTTTCAAAACAAGTGCTGAGTAATACAATTTTTATATACTCAATATATGTATGAAAAACTTAATTCCGAACAGCCAATTTTGTTAAGTCTGTCCCACGTAACCGTTTCCACGACAAGTAAGCATTCACATGGCGGAGGGGTCTAATTTCTAATATTTTATAGCGAAAATTTGCCCACTATTAAATGTATTAAATTTGGACTATTTAGATTTATTTTTTTATGCCCCAATATAACCCAAATAAGGCAAGCACTTATACGAAGAAAAAGTCGAATGTTACTGCTTTAATAGGTAAAGAATCATGTTGGAAAAGAGAGTTCATTTTACTAAACTTGGACTACGTTGGTTCGCATTATGAGTTGCTTCCCATTTAAGAAATCTCAAGAAAAGAATGCCTTTAAGGTCAAGTTTTTATTATTCTATCACGAAAATAAATGGAAAATTGCGTTAGGCGAACCAATATAGGATATTGAAATGCCGACTACCCCCGATTGCAATTTTTTTATTTGTTTAATAAAGCTAAAATTATCATCATTGGTTGAAATATTTGTAGAATCAATTCCACATTCAATGTAAAAATAATTAACTGCGAATGAGTTTTTCGATCTCTTACATCAACTTTACTGATTTCCGTAAGTAGTGACTGTAGCTTTTTTTCTCAGCGTCTTTGTTTGTATTAATAAATTATTTGTTGAACTTACAAATAGCCTTTTGCTTAAAAACCTGGTGAGACATATATTAATAACATTGAACATTTCTTCTTAAGTAGTTCGAAGAGTACATTGACTTGCCACACGCATTTATTTTGCTTATAGCCAGAGCGATGTTCACGAAAGATGTTGTAATAATTAATGTTACATTGAGTATTTGGACAAGAGTTGGCATTTCAAACGTCGTGCCGTCTCTGAAAATGTATAATACAACTGTCATTGCGATCATGCGAGGTTTTCAAAATACAATTTTACATTCGCTTATCGGGTGCTGAAAATCCATGAACAAGATCATGACAACAAACAAACTTATTCTGCTTAATAGGATTCATTTCTATGTGTTCGGGTATTTAAACACCCGACTAAACTGTCGCATTTTGGACTGCGAGAATAACCTGCTCAACCACAACGAGTACCAGGATTTAACAAATTCCGGCATGTACTGGATAAACTCTCTTTCAATTATTGTCTGGTTATCAACGATGTACTTGACTTTTCCGAGTAGGGTGTCATATGGGGAGTGGTCGAAAAAGTAGACCGATGCGAACGATTTTCAATAGCGTTCGTCCTTGCGTCAAAACACGTCACCGCACCAAATTTTATCAAAATATTTCAAAAATGGTAACCTGTAACTGTAGCTTAAACACACATTTGCGTGAACAGACATCAGATGAAGGCTTAGATCAATTCAGATCGGTATAATAAAAGGTGGCTCTATCTTAAGCCTTTCTGCGCGTTACATACGTCCGCATTAATGTAATATACCCTGTACCACAAGTGGTGTAGGGTATAAACATTAAATGAACCTAATTAGAACCCGGTGGGCCTATTTCTTGGCCCCACTTCATATAAGATGTGCCATAAGCAGTAAGTACCTCGAAAAAAGGGTTAATTTTTAATGTTTTGTGATGAAAATTAATTTATAGCAGCGTTTCAGCAGAAAAATGAATGCTACTGAATTTGCATCACTTAGGCCGTAGGTCATGAAACGCAAATTCTCGTATGGAGAGAAAATCTAACCTTCCAATATGCGAGATTTTATGACAATTATCGCTTTGCGTGAAAATAATGTGTACTTTTTGGAGCATTAGGCGAAGTCACTGCAACAGGTAGGCGTTGGCCGACTGTACTCACTTGTTAATTAACAAAAATAGATTAGATGGTGAGTCTATTCGTTTCAAGAAAGTTATATATTTAGATACTTTCAAGATGTCCATAAGGGCAGATACCCCGACTATAGATCTCTGAATTCTGGAAAGACTTTGGCATTCACAAATATATCTCCAATTGCAAATTGGAGAAATAGATGTTTTCACGATCCATTGTGATCCAGTGTGATGTATATATACAACAATGATTGTTCCACAAAAACTTTAAAAAAAAATAATCCGAATTAGTTCTAGAAAAAAAGTTGCAGTGCGACGTGAAGGAAAAATTAAATTAATCAAACTTTGCAATGAAATAGACTTTTGGTTTTTCATAAGAAAATAAAGTTCTGTCAAACCATTGTGTCTATTCTCTTTAACACTTGCAACTTGGTCGCCCATTATTCCAGAAGTTGTATGGACTCTTTGCGTCTACATACACGGGATGCAGAATACAATCCTATCATATAAACAAACATCTCGGCATTAAATTTCCATAAGTCTAGCAATATTACTCAAATTTTTTTCAATTTATGCCCCTTGCAAATTTTTCTCTCTTTATATCCCTTTCCGAAGGCAATTCGGTGACTGTTAAACAACTGCTCGGCACAATGTTTTCATTAAGTTTCATCAATTTCGATGCACATATTTTCACTATTCTCTTCTGTGTTGAAAGAGACAATATTTTCTATATTCTTAATATGAAGATGTAGCCAATGCTATTCTCCTTCTCTGTTAAAGGTAAGTTTTTTAAGGTATGTGTAACTTAATACACCCTTTCCCCTAGCACAGTTGTTCGATCATTTTGGTAATAATATATCAACTATTACACATTATTTTCATGCAAGCACATACTTTTCATGGAAGCCCGCATATTGAAGGATTCCCAAAATATCACTTGGCGTAACCCAAATTTAACAAGCTTAATTTACTTCCCAAAAATCTTATTATTGTTCAGTTTTCGTCATAAAGGGCTTGCTTTTCATAACGACCCTTATGTATGTTAGACTTTGAAAAATAGATCTATGTTATCCAAACTCCCTATTGCTAATTTTTTTGGTTACTTTTCTGCTATGGACCAATTTTCATCATAAAATATTAAAAATAAAATCTTTTTCTGAACGTTTTACCATTCACCAGAATTCTTATATGAAGTGGTGTCCAAGGAATAGAAGTGTATGGTTAAAATTCGATCCACTTAATTTTTATGTCAAATTACTGTCATGAACAAATTGTCCCCATTAACAATGAGGCCTTTTTTCAGGGAAACCCCTTATATACGGTAGCATCAAAAAATAGATCTACATGGTCCAAATTCGGTAAGGATGATTTCTTTGTCAATTTTCACTATGCAGTGTTGAAAATTAGACATGTTTAGTATATAAAGATTCAGTTTTAGTAGGAACGGTTATATAAGTGGAGGCTCAAAGAATTACCGCGACGATACCAAATGGTCCCATGGAATGTCGAAACACTACTACACCACGAGTTTTGTCGAGAAATACAATTTTTTTCAATATACCGACTTTTCAAAATAAAGCGCTATATGTAGAGTGGGCCGATCCAAACGACTTCCAATAGCTCTCCTTCTTGCATCAAAGCACGTGAGTGTACCAAATTTCATCACAAAAATTGCGGCCTGCAGGTTGCACACAAGGATGCATGGACAAAATACAGACAGACAGACAGATTTAGATCGATTCAGGAAATGATTCTAAATCGATTGGTGTAGTGAAAGCTATGTGTATTTTAAGCCTTTTTCTGGGTGTTACATGCGTTCGCACAAAGTGTACCACAATTCGTGTATGGCGTAAAACCAAAAATGGCAAGCAGGCTCATGCTTTCACCTCGCCTAATTTGTGGTCTTCACTCCTTTGAGTGTATATCTTAGGTCATATTTTTTATACAACTTCATATGCTCTGCCTTGATCCTATTTAGTTGATTTCCAAACTGGCAACAGAGATTTCATTAACAAAATTTTATGATCAAGTATAAAACTTCAGGGCAACAGATGAACATTATTAATTTTTTTGATAATTGTGGACTCAGACCTGTGCATTGGTGTAGTTAACTTTTGAACTTAAAATAACGAGAGTGTTAGCAAAATATTTGAGACCAACAGTCCTTTTCTGGCATTGTTATCATTCAACTGTCATAAAATTGATGCTTGTGTTTGCCTGTCATCGTTTCTCCCACTTTGCATCAAATTTCTTATTCCGAAATTAAAGCGGCAACAAATCTCTCCAATAGCAGTTATTAACTTAAGAAAACCACAAAATGAAATATAGGAAAAAAAAGCAATTGTAACATCCGCGTATATACGTGTACGGGGTTTCTGACTGTCTGCTTTTTCTCTGCTCTTTACAAAAAGAGTAGTGCTACGTATAGTAACGGAGGTCCGTTAATCACGATTTCTTTCCATAATTCTCCGCCCACATAGTAGCGTCATTTTAAGCGAGAATTATGAAAAGAGATCAAAGTCTAAAGTCCGTCGGTATAGCATAAGCAAATGGTATGCTTCTTTTTTTCGTTTCCGGGACAAGAAAGAATATGGATGAGACAGGTTAAAAAAGTCGGCAATTAGAAGGAAAAGTCAGTCTGATACAGAATCTCGATGAAGTCAAGTGTGTTTGAACGGAGAAATTAATTTTTTTCCAACTAAAGAAAAAAACAATAGTTTTTGATTATCGAAAAAAGTCTTTGACAAGATAGTGAAATGTTTAGTTGAAGGTCTCTGAAAATAAGGCAAAGGAGTTTTCCTTTAACGAGCGGCCGTGTAATTTGTAAAACAAAAATTTTATATACTTACAAAAACAAAAAAATACAGAATTTGATTCGCATTTTCGATTATAGAACTAAAACTGTGAATATTTTTGCAGAGGGTTTTAAATGTTTTATGAATTCTTGATAATTTAGTGTAATTATGTGCTAAATTTATACACAAAAGTAATAAAAAGCTATTATCGATAGAAAGATATGAACATCAAGAAATCGTCTTTAATGGTAGTTTGGAAAAGAACAAATCAAAGTAAAAAAGAAAAAAAAGAAGTGAAGAGTCTGAAATGCAATGTTTTTCGCTCATCGAAAGGAATACAAATGCAGCAATCTAGCAAAGAAAGCGCCATGTGAGGAAGGGAAGGCAGAAAAACATCACACCAACTAAGAAATGTGTTGAGAACAGGAATTAATTAAACAAAATTAAACGAAAACTTTTATATATATGTATATATATATATACATTATTTTATATTAAGTTTAAGAAATGAGAAAAAAGAATTGATGTCCATTATGACATTTATGAAGTAGAAGAACGGGATGCTTCGCAAGGATGAGGTAAGTGAGTGTTTGTATGTGTGCGAATGTAACCACGGACGGTGACTTAACGGACCAACAAATACATAGACATAGACTAACCGACAGGAGAAGAATACCGACGGGCCGTAGGACTGTTATGTGAGGTCACACCATTAGTGATCCAAATAGGTTAAAGATTAGTTATAATTTACTTTTTTGTAAATGTAGCTGAGCTAGCCAGGCCGTACAAAGTGTGGCCACAGCTCTATATAACTACATTACACAATTATTAATATATTACTTTAATATTAATACTTCTTAACCTTATTCCAATGTTTTATCAAGCTTTTACGCTGCAATGTAACGAGATTCTAAAAAAAAGGAGTTTTCCATAGCCCTACCCTCGCTAAGATTACATAAAAATGTTCTTAATATTTTTTCTTCCATTTTCTGCAGTTTTCTTTTCTATTTTCCTTCGATTTTTACAAATTTTTCCTTTCTATTGTTGCACCATATTCTTCTACTATAACCAAATGCTGAGTGACCTGCTGAAGAGTAAACCATAAATACGTCTTATTTTTTGTATTTGCTGTTGTATTTTTACACTTATGCTTAATTGTCGATTTTACCGTTGCTTGAAGGAAACTCATGATTAGTAGTCTATTAGTGATTGCGCTCAGAAGAGGGAAGCAACTTAGGTTATTCAGATAACGTATTATCACCATAATTGTCACTTCAATCTTATGTTTGACTAGGGGACAGAAAAATTGAAATGAAAACGCTACTCACCATTGTCAAGAATACGTAATTGTTAGCAGTTTTCAGAAACCTCGGTTCTCCGCGTTACAAATATTTGAGAAATCTATTACTAGGACAGTTCACAAGCATTAAGCGGTTTTTAAATGGAGGCGTAGCTAGTACTTATTTGCATTGCGTAATATTTTATTTAACTTTTACATCACGACATAAGCGATCTCGCCGAATTCTACGTACATGTTACTTTCGAAAAAAAAAAACCATATTAGCGGAACCCTTCTCCCTTACACATTAACAAAGTTACTTAGAGGTGACAGACACGTCACAATAATCTGAAATGGAAAAAATCATGCCAGATGAATATTATGATATATAATAGTAATTATATATAATATGAACAGCAAAACCGGATATTAGTGAGGCCAAGCTAATATCCTCGTAATTGTTCGTATTATGTGCTAGAAAAGCTGAAAGTATTAAACTAGGATGTTCTGCTCCATCGCTACATTCGTTCTTATAGTCTGACTGAGGAGATTTTTCATCCTTATTTCGATACAGCTGCGGTCTTGGGAGTAACAAAAGCGAAAAGAATATTTTAATCTATTATAGTAACTGCGATTAATAAGATAATGTCGATCTTTGTCAAATGTTGATTTGAAATGTAAACCCTGCACTCGTACAATCTTTATTGAAGGCTGTCAAAAGTTCTGAGCGCAATTTATCCTAGTGAGACCATTGACTTCGCCGTAATTAATGAAAAAATCAAGTATTTTCCACAACCTCTATGTAACTTTTTTACTCTTATGTACTCTTGTTTTCATATGTTAACTAATTTTGATTACAAAAAAGTTGGTTTGGTTTAGAAAGTTGGTTTTCTTCGTTTTTTTTCTTTTAGTCTCTATTTTTGGTTTTCTAATTTATTTAATTTTCTTTTTATTTTAGAGAAATTTTATTATTTTCTATGTCCGCGATTTACTCTCTGCAATTACGACACTTGGAAAAAAGATACAAACGTCCTCTAATTAAAATAAATTGCTAGTTAAAAGACTTTGAAATACTTATTAGCGACAGTAGTCATGGTAGACGAAGAATAAATAATAAAAAAAAAAGAAAGTAAAACGTACTTGAGTGAAATAATTATAAGTAATAAATAAATGGTGTGTTGGGTTTTCTGGATCACATCTTTCTCTTCTTTGCAAGTGTTACAAATTCTCCCGTAAAACTATTTCATTTCTAAGTCGTAATTATGCTTTTAATTAAACAGAATTTAATTAGAATTCTTCACTGCAAAGGGATAAGCTTGAAAGGTTGTAAAAAAGAAAGGAAAAGTATTTTAGTGTCATAAACAGAGCTGGCAAGAAATTCAGTTAAGGAGCTTAAAATAAATTAACAAATAAGTAGGAAAGTTGGGAAGAATATTGGATTGCCACGACGCTTAGCAATTCCATTAAATTCACGCCCATATGTTACGAATTTTGTGTCAATTAAACGATCGGTACTATAGAATTAGAGCAGATCTTTAAATGGCACGGAGCGGTATATTATACAAGTTTGAACTTATCAGCAGTAATGTTTGGCCATATTTACGGCTTACGACAACACGAGTCACACGAGAACATGATAACAATAGAATGGCTTAAGATAGACCGACCTTCTATTACACGGATCGATTCAGAATCATTTTCTGCGTCGTCTAAGCATAGTTTCTACTTCTGTCTAAGCTTGTCTGTCCACCTGTCCGTTTGGTGTCTGGCCATGGATGTTTGTGATCAAACTACAAACTGAGTAATACAATAGTACTTCGATATTCTAAACTGGTGTGAAAAAATTTGTTCAGCTGCGGCAATTTTTTGAACCCCCTAAGTTAAGTAAGTCGACTGGACGAAGCGTTGTGGGACTGGCCCGACTATAATATGCTTATCTGTTTTATTATACCCATAAGTAATCAATTATCGATAAGGTCTCTAGTGGAGTCTGATCCAAGGTTAACTATACAGGAACTATCAAGAAGCCTTGGGTCTACCTGGTCCGTCGTACAAAGGCATTTAAAAGAAATTGGCAAAGTCACGCCCACCTCACTTTTTCAAGAGGGAAAAATTAAAAGAAAGAGGCACAGGCTTTAATATGAGGTGCTGACATAATTGAATCGTTCAAGGCAATATGTTGTTAAAGGAAAACACTTTGTCATGTTTAATGGATAAATCTCGAAATGTTATCCAGTTGGTAAGACTATGACGTCATTTGTAACAAACAAATTATGTTATTCAGAGTGTGTTTAATGATGCGGAAAAATTTAAATCACTACATAAAGGATATTGAAGCAATACCGATGTTCTAGAGGTCGTAAGTCAGAAAAAAAAATCTAGAGTCTTTAATTTTTGATTTAATTTAATAAAAAAAAATGTAAAGATGCCAAGTAATTAAACTGTAAGTGCTTTAGTGAAGGGAAGGTAGGGTGTGCGCGTTGACATTAACTTACCGGATAACCAGTTACTCACATACAGACTAACGGACGAAAAGAATGAGACAGACGAATAATATGAAAACTAACGGATACAAAAAATATAGCGGCCTTGACATAAGTTATTTTTTTATTTCTCGTATTTCTTTTTGCAATTTATCTTTTTTTTTGTACACGTAAACCGGGGTAGCCAGGCGAAATAAAGATAGCCCTAGCTCTACACGTTACAGAATTTTTAAAATGCCGCGATTTCTGCTCTGACGCTAACAACAGCCTTGATATTAAGTGGTAGTGATTTCCATAACTTTATAGCGTTGATAAAAAATAGCGCTGATGATCCTAAATACTTATGGTCTGGAAGAATTAAATTCATCGCCCGTCTGGGTCTGACGAGCTTCATTTTCCCAAATAGATATTTTGGCGCACAAGAATAGATGAGCTTGTGAATAGTTGGGAATAATTTTTCGATAAAAGCCATTGCTTTCTTGAACAGTTACAGTCCACGCCTGTTAGTCATAAAAGTAAATATCACGCTAGAAAGCTGGTGTATTCGAAACATAAACGTGTTTTTAATAGCTAAAGGAAAATTATAGCTAAAAAACGAGTAAAAGCATAATAGTCGTCCGCGGCTAATCATTAAATACGCAACAACAGTTTGCTTCACACAGTTATTCATAGCGCCTTACATTTTTCGTATAACGACCTTTCCAAATAAGATAGATATGCTTAGATCAATTCAGAAAGTCATTCGAAGTCGATCGAAGTTGTGGCAATCTCAAGTCCTCTTGGGTCTTATATATAACACAACAAATTTAATATACGCTGCACCATAAGTGGTGGTTAAAAAAATTGTTCACAAAAGTATTACTAGTTGTTCTCGTAAAACGAACTCATTAAGTTCCAGATCAAAATGGATTGAACTCCACATGAGAAGCCGAGTTAGTAAGAATCGCGATTACCAAGTCAGTGTTTGCAGGTTCAAATCTCAGTGCCGTAGAGTTTATTCTGATCGTAGCTTTAGTGAGTGTTTAGTTGGTAAACGCATAATACTTATCACGCACATCCAGTAGGCTGCGGCCACCATCTCCACATATCTGCCTTCCATTCTCTTTCCCCACTTCTTTTCGGCCGTGACCGCGCGACGCGAATAGGGGACATCCCCTGAGTAGTAAGTGATAATATTACAGAAAAAAAAAGGAGAAAAAACAAACTTGCTACCAAACATTATATAAAATTATGCTATTTCTATATGGTAAACGCAAGAATATTTACTTAGAATTTCCAATCCTTAGCTACTTCCTAGTCATTGATTATATTATAATCGAAAAAAAATATATTAAATCAAAAATAGAAAAGCTTGTTAACGAAGATCTGATGTACATATACAAATATGATGATGAGCAGACAGGCCTGTAAAGTCATCGTGCCTCACGTTTTATGACAGCAGATTTGTTCGAATTGCACACTCGATGAATAATGAATTTAGTCGGCCTAAGACGTTTATAACCGGTTTTTGTAACTCTTTTGATATGTTCGCAATTGTATAAAATAAATGTAAGTGGAATAACATCTTTTGCTGAGGAACCCTCACCGTTGTACTTATACATAGACATGTAACTTTTTGGAAAAATCAGAGTAAAAAAGTTTGACGCCTAGTTTGAAGTTTAGTATCGCAAAGTTTTTAAAACTCATGAGCTACCATAAAAGTAGAGTGCAGAGAAATGTAGCCTACGATGCTTATCAACACATTTACGATATATAAAAAATTAAGAGACGTGTTAGTTTATTCAGAAATATGGGTACGTGCATGTGCACTGCTTTATTTCTATGAAACATAAAACTTTTTTTAATGGATTTTATTTAAATTTGATATTTCTGCAGGCTACTCTCCGAATCTGTGCTTCGTATCTATGGGGATAGGAACTCTACATTTTAAAGCATTTCCTTAATAATGTAGACGTGTCAACGGTGTTTTCTATACCTTACAACACTTGTGGTATAGGGTATATTAATTAATGCGGTCGAATGTAACACGCAGAAGGGCTTAAAGAAGGGCCCTCTTTTATTATACCGATCGATCCAGAATCATAACCCGAAAAGATCTAAGCCTGTCTGTCCTTCCAAACGTCTAATGTCTGTCCATGTAAATTTGTGTTCAAGCTGCAGGTGGCAATTCTTCAGATATTTTAATGAAATTACGCCCTATTATGAAAAGTCCTTATATGGAGAAAAATTGTAATTTTCAAAATTTCTTAACAAAAATGTGAAGTACTAGTATTTCGGTATTCCAAAGTGGTATGAAAACTTTGGACCGGCTGGGGCAATTTTTGAACTTCCTTTCGTACAACGAAAACTTCATATAGTGAAAACTGAAGTTCATACGATAAAAACTTATAATTTTCAATACTTCATGATGAAAATTATAACGTAATAGTAATTTAACATAAGAAAATTAACGTTACCAAATTTCGACTAATAAGGATTTTCACGAATATTTTAGAGTAGAAAAGTCTAAGTTTTAATATGTGGTAATGGAAATTGATCAATAATATTATAGTAATTTCATGCCAAAATGAACTCTACAAAATTTGGACCGTTTGGGCCCGCTTCCCCATAAATACGCATATGAAAAATATGCCTTTACATAGAAACAAGATATAATTTTTGTGTTCTATAATAAAAATGAGAATTGTGTTAAACAATACGGTGTAAGGTATTTAATGGTCGGCCTTGCCCAACTACAATGTTCTTATTTGTTTTTTTTTTTTGTTCATGTTCTTCACTCGACTAAAGTAGGTTTCACGCTTGACATTTGCATAATACTTTTACGACTATCACCTTCAAATGTATTCAAAAAATGCATATAACGGGTGGTCATGAAGTATCTCATGTCTGGTTTTAAATGCCGCAGGATGGGTAACGAAATCAGTATACGTGAAAATTGCCGCTACTGTTGCGCTTCCTAAGTTAGAAACTTAAACCACAAAATTTCATTATTTTAAACTTTCTATTTCTATTGAATTAAACTGAAAGAAAATTAAAAGCCGTGCTATGATATTTGAACTACATTACTGGTGTTATCGTTGTTGTTTTCTTACATGATTGTTTTAAAATAAATATTAGTGTTGTTATTATGTGGTTTTTGCTAATGGTGTAGTCGTGATAAATTTTTGTCTTTCTGGGTTGCTCCAACGGATACTTTATAGAAAGTTATCACAAAATTTATCTGTCAAGTTGTCAAACTGTTGTTGACTGTAGTGTGAGTAAGTTTTATATATATACATATATATCATATTATTATATATTTATATATATATATATGTATATTTATATATAAATATATTTATGCAAAAACAAAATATATATACATATGTACATATAAAATATATATATATATATATATATATATATAATATAAAAAATATATCAAAACATATATAATAACGTTTACCTCATTCGTTTAACCTCAGTTACAAAGGCATATTAAGTTAGTGCGGATGTATGCGATGTCCAAAGGAGTTGAGAAATGCCCACGTTTTACTATACCGACCGATTCAGAATAACTTCCTGCGTCGATCTTAGTTTATCGGTCCATCTGTCTTGTTTTGTTATGTTCAACCTGCAGTTATCAATTTTTATTTTTTGATGAGTGTTACTGAACTGACTCGTGTTGGCCTAAGGACCAACGCCATTAAAAGCGGGTAGGATCGCATCGCTATATATATAAAACCTTAGTTTGAAAAGCCTTTATATAAATAACTGTATTAAGCGAAAAAGTGTAGGATACTTAATGGTTAGCCCTGTCCCGTTATAATGGGTTTATTTGTTAAATACAGTCCATTGTATCATAAAGAACTCTGTGGTGTTTTTTTTTTTAAGTAATTTCTGATTTCTTGTAAAATTTTATAGGTAAGAAAGCAAATTTAAAAATAATAATCTTAAGGGAAAATTGTTACCTACCTTTAACTATTACATATAAAAGTCTTGTCGACTGTTTTTAGGCTAAAGATTTTTAAAACAATGTGATTTTATAGTTAAATCGGCAGGTTTTAAAAACTATAAATTCAAGGTAAGTTCTTAAGAGGACGTAATCGGTATACGATGTAATAGGATATTTCATTCGTACTCGTAGAGTTATGAAATTTTACCTTTTTCAGAGTACATTAAGAATTCAATAGGTTTAACCAATAACGACCTATCAGCTAGTAATGATGACCTTTTTGACAGAGATCTTAAGAAATTATTGAATGATTAGATATTTTAACTTCGTTTTAACTTCGTTGTAGTGACACAGTTCCTTTGGCGTTTTCATTCAGAAAAATTCATTAAATATATCTGCATTCTGATTTTGAAATATATTTCAATTGAAAATATATGGAAGTTACGTGGCCGGAAAACGACGAGTTTTTCATAAAAAACCCAAACAAATATTAAACGATTGAATTTTTAGTGTTGGTACTTCTCATTTTGTTTAAGTGTGTGTGCATATCAAAATATAAAAATATATATACTCCGGAATGTAACTTACCGTTAACCACAGCGTTTTCACCGTTTCATATAGAAATGAAGTAAAATGAAAACAAGTGAAAACATTGTAGTCAGGCTAGGCCGACTATTAAATATTCTACATCATATTGTCTAACACAGTTCTTATTTTTCCTATAGAACACAAAAAATTATACCCTGTTTTTATAGGAACTTACTACTACGGAATTGTATATTAAAGATTAGGAATTTGGACCATTTTTTATAGCTTTCGGCTTTGGCTCAAATTACGTCTATGTATCGAATTTCATCAAAATATCGCAAAAATTACGGCAGATAGATTGAATTGACAAAATATACATGGATAGACAAACAGGCGGGCAGACAAGCTTTGATCAGATTAGAAAATGATTCTGAATCAATCGGTATAATAAAAGGTGGGTCTTTCTTAAGCGCCCCTGCGTGTTACATACGTCCGCACAAACTTAATATACTGTGCACCATAAATGATAAAGGGCATGAAAAAGGAACACGAGATAATGTGGTAGACGAAAAACATTAATTCGTTTCCTTAGGAATTCTCTTAAAAATAATGTTCTGCTAATAAATACTATGAACTAGAGAGATCTTAATATTTGAAATTTTCTTATTTCTATGCGAGTTTCCTGTTAACTCAGTCTTTCGTTTATGAAAGAAAAAAAAATCTTGTAACACTTACCGCCTCTAACGTGGATTTCCCTACTAAGTACAGTTCCCACCAAATTACGCAGTTTGCATCTAAAAAGGAAAATAACGCAAAATTAATATTTTAGTAAACACAGTACAGTAAATGTGACTTAAGAAAATAATAGCTGCCTTACCTATAAACAGTGGCGTGAACTTCATGACGATATTTCTCTGCTGAAAATGGGTAAAACATCAAACTGCCATTTGATAGGGTGAACACCATATCTTGTTGTGGTGGCACAGGTGTCCATTCGACCTAGAAGTAAACGACAAAAAAGATATATATTACAAAAATTATAATTAAAGTCCACTAAATTATTGTCAATATATATATACTCTTAAAACTTTTTTTACACGATAGACACGTTTCCAAAAAGTTCGTGCAAAAAAAGACATTGGCTAAATGGAAAAAACATAGATGCGTTGCAGACCTAAAAAAGCAAATGAAAACTCTAATGAACAATATTAACAACAATTTTTCATTCCTTTTGAAAAAAAGAAGTGTTCTCATTTTACGTAGTGCTGTGGGCGTATCCTTCGACCGATTTGGCCCATTTTCAATACCGATCAGTGTGCAAGAACTTCCAATGTTTCTGCCAAATTTGAAGTGGATAGATTCATTCTTACGGCCAAAAAAATGTTTACAATAGACATTGTACAGACGGTCGAAAGGACAGGCGGACACGCTTAAAACAATTTAGAATTTGATGCTGATCAACGATATATATACTTTATGGGGTCTCTGATGCTTCCTTTTGGGTGTTGCAAACATTTTGACAAAATGAAAATACCTCTCATCCTTCGGAGATGGGTATAAAAAATTCCTGCTGGACTTCACTTAAGAATTTATTTTGTGCTTACACAAACCAAACTAAATTGCGCAAAAACAACTAAGAAGATTATAGTCCGGCAAGGCCGGTTACTACATACTCTATACTACTTCGCCTAGTACAGTTAATCGCCTGTTTTGGTACTAATACACCAAAAAGTACACATTGCTTTCACGCGAAGCTATAATTTTTATGGAAGCTTGCATATTGGAAAGTTGGACTTTCTTTCCATATAAGAGTTTGCGTTTCGTGATAGCACCTATATATGTTTGGGTCCAAAAAAGTAGACCTATGTGATCCAAATTCCCTAGCGTTAATTTTTTTACTGAAACGCTACTATGAATTAGTTTTCATAATAAAATATTAAAAACAAGTAAGAACATTATAGTCGAGCAAGTCCGTCCATTAGATACCCTACACCACATTGTCTAACACAATTCTTATTTTTGTTATAGGTCGGCCTTACCCGACTACAATGTTCTTATTAATTTTTGTATTGAAGCTTATAGTTATTCACAATCTAGCTTTGCGGACTTACCTCGGGTGGTGGGCTGCCATGACCTGAGCATTCTATAAGACCGCCAGAATTGTTAGAAAATTCCACACGATGCGGCGGTTCATGAAGAAATATCGGTCCTTGTAGATCCAAACCATTAGCGATGTAATTGTGTTCAGCTAAATATGTGGCCATAAAAGTGGGAAGAAAAGCAAAATAATCTAAGTTAATCTAACTTTCATTGTAATTGCTTTAAAAAATAAGAATGTTAAATGTTAAAATATATAAAATACACAAAATACACAAAATACCTAAATTACAACTAAGCCATTAAGGGTGTGTGCGTTAATACGAATTTAATTAGGAAAGACATTCAGCCGGGCCGAAAGACTTTAACCGATCTCATAAACAGTCTAACATAATCCCATTACATAGTTAACAGAAATCGGCGCAAAGAAGGATTAGATTATGGTTGGATATGTAGCTTTAGCCCGTCCCAATTATAAAATTTCAGATACTTTAGTAACTCTTACGTGAACGTTTATAAAAATACTAAAAAGTATTATTGCATAAGATCCCGTTATATGTGTTAAAATAGGCGACGTTCCCTAGTTTGATTGCGTTGGAGTCCAAAAAGTTTTATTTTAGCGGAGAATATTAAATTTTCAAAAATTTGTTAAAAATAAGTCCGAAAAGAAAGATTTCAATTTTTGTTGTTGTTCATTTGAAAGTTAGTTCTCGTGCAGATTGCAATTTCACGATCTGGCCGCGACGAGATTTTAAAATTGTTGCTATTTTGGACTGCCGTCATCGTACCGATTGAAGTGATATTAGTGAGAGAACTTCCCGAAAGAAACATTTTAAGTTTTCCACATCATTTCAAAGGTGTTATCATATAGATTCATATGATATTTACCAAAAAGTCTTCTGTTTTGTAACTTCGATGAGCTAGGCTTCCAAGTCCAACCATAACGTGACGCTTCTATATACATGGGACTCCTAGAGAGATGTGACAGAGAGTGAGGTCTGCACACAGCTCGTTAGTTGATAAGTGTCGTTGCTAGTTAAACTCGAATTTATTTATGAATAAGTTACAATTGAAAATTTTGTATAGCAAATAATGGTAACTCTTCAGGTTTGATTTGTACATTGAATAATGAATTGTTTGCGTAGACATTTTTTACAAAGTCAAAAAAAGAAAAAAAACATGGAATTGCGACCCTTTAGGTTTCTGGATATATTAGAATTAGAAGTAAACTTAATCACCTAAATAATAGACAGTCTGCTATATCTGTAAGCCCTTATCTAACTAGAAGCATAAGCAACTTTCATAAGGGCGCCCCATTTTTGTACACTTCTGTGAAGGTTATTTTGGCATATTCCATTTCAATTTATTTAAACGTTAGCCGTTCAAATTTACCGCTCAACGCTTGGAGCAATACACTTTTTAAAAATTCTCCCAAGGTATCAAAACTATTTGTCGAAATTTCCATTCGGTCACGCAAACATTAGGTTGTGGTATTGCGAATTTATGGGTGTCACGCTCATTCTGATAAATGATCAATTGCAGGTTTTACAAAACTTTTCAAATAATTTCATACAGACTTTATTGTATTTTATTTACTTGCGTCTAAAGCGATCACAGTAGGATTGTAGGATAGGACAAGAGGATTGATAGTAATTCAAATTTAGTAATTGCTTGCTATTCGTGGCAACAACACGTTTCAATTTATGGTGTAAGAACTGTAATTTCAACAAAATGGCAAAAGAGAATCAAAATTGGTAAAAGAGTCGAGTCCTTAATGAAGCAATCATACTGTATTTCTACATCTTTATGGGAATATGAGCATTAGCGAAGTCATATAAGAGGTCATATTGAAAGGTTTCCGCGGTTTAGAGCTTTTTTTTGTAGTCTGCTCTTTTCAAATGATTCCAAACTGCCATGGGGTTGACGTTTAGCGCCTCCGCTATTTTCTAACAGCTTGCGTGCCGGTCTTGCTTCATCAGTTGCAAAATTTCATCGACTTTTTCAGTGAGTGCGAGGTCCATCTTTGACATCGAAATTTCCGCAACGGAATCGAGCAAATCATTTCTCGGTCCTTTGTTCATTTACAGCATCCTCCTCACCGTACACTTACAATTTTTACAGCGTTTTTACCTTTTTTATAGTAGAAAAGCATCACATAGCTAGTATATCTTCAGATATTTTACGCATTTTCAAATCATTATAACTTCTTACACGCGCAAAGACTTGGAAAACTGTCTTCACAAAAAATATAAGTTGAAACGTCACCGTTTAAGCACAAGTTCGTTTGAGACAATCGGGTGAGTGGTGTCTTATATACAGGCAACGACACTAGTATGCGAAAAAAGGGCAGAGAATTTCCAATAGGACCTAATATATAAAAGTTTGTAGCCTATTTTGAAAAAGGTTTTACAATTTTTTATTATTATCGGCCATTCGAATTCATTTTCTCATTTATTCTTTAGAATTTAGTTACAAACATATTTATCGTAGCTTAGCGATGTACTCTCCGCTCTGGCGAACAATAGCAACTGCTGCATGTTGTATATATCAGTGAACAAACAAAATATTTCATACGTTAGGTTAGATTTATAAGGTCTCTTAGGTGTGTGCATATCTTTAATTGTTCCAAACGAATCAACAAAAGAATTAGGAATATTATAATCGGGCAAGGTCGACTATTGCATATCTTACATTACTTCGTATAGTGCAATTATGCAGTCGTTTTGGTACACCGTAATAGCACACCAAAGACTACACATTATTTTCATGCAAGAGCATTCTGGAGGATGGCGTGATTCAATTTAAGCAAACTTAATTTACTTTCTAAATATTTTATTATATTTCACTTTCCGTCATAAAAAACTAGAAATTTGACTTTCTTTCCATATAAGGGCTTGTTTTTCATGACCACCGTTATATATGACAGGCTCTGAAAATAGACCTTTGGGTCAAATTCCCTGCCGTTAATTTTTCTTCTAGCCTGCTATTATGGATCAATTTTCAACACAAAATAATACATATTATATCTCTTTCTGAAGCCGTTATTATTCATGGGAAATCTTACATCGGGTGAGGTCCAAATTTGGTCCACTTAATGTTTATGTGAAATTATTATCACAAAAAAATTTGCACTACAAAATATTAACCATTAGGTCTTTTTGGGGTATGGTGGTATCTAAAAAATAGACCTATTCCGAATTCGGTAAGACTGACTTGTTTATCAATTTATTATTGAGGCGCAAATTTTCATCACGCAATATTGAAAAGTAGACCTATTTACTATAGAAAACCGGCTTTTTAAAATAAGGCATTATGTGGGTAGTCGTCGAAAAGGTAGACCGATCTGGACTATTTCCAATAGCGTTCGTCCTTGAGTCAAATAACGTCAACGTACCAAGTTTCATCAAAATGTTTTAAAAACTGTGAGCTATAAATTGAACACAAATACGCATAAACAGACATCAGACGGACAGACGGACAGGCAGCTTTTGACGGGAGGAAAAACGATGCTTTAGACGATGCAGAAAATGATTTTGAGTCGATTGATGTAATAAAAGATTAATGTATCTTAAATTCTTGTGGATGGGTGTTACATACGTCCGCACAAACCTAATATACTCCACACCACATGCGAGTATAAATACCATACTTTGATTTTCCGATGGTGTTACGAAAGGTTAACATTGCCATGGATATATGCACAGAGCGAATACACATATGTCCTTATATATATTTGTCTGCTTTTAAGTACGTGGCATACATATAATGCTTACGCATACGTCAGCCGCGAGGGTCATATTTACTCAAGAATGCGTGTGTTTGACGGCTTTTCAAATAGCATTTAAAATTACGTTTCGTTGTTCTGCTACCACTGCTGTGTTCGCATTTTTTGCCTTCTCTTTTACAAATGTGCGTTCAAAGTTAAGCTTCCTGTATTATGGGCATACGTCAAGTTTTTTGTGCTTTCTTTTTGGCGTTCAAGTTTTTAGAAAATTATTAAAATTTATATGCATTTTATGGAAGTTTTGCTATTCATTTGCTTCCCTAAATGACTTTCTTCATCTGCATTGCTTGCTCAATAACCGAGTATGCACTGATGCATTCATACACTAGCACAGCAATTAAGTCTGCTATTTTATAACATCAATTATAAATATTGAAAACATTTTATTGTCTGCTTTTAAGTGTTTGCTAATTACTTTGAAAAAATAATAACTGAAGACGGCATCATAAAGCAGGCACTTTGCAATCGATTGGCCATGTGCTCGTAAATATTTTTAACTCTCAAAGTCACGGAAAATGAAATAAAAGTTTGAAAATGTTTACACACATGATTAGTGAAAGCTTTATTAACCTGCTTGCTGAGTCGACCTAACTTACAAATGCACCTAACAAATATGAAAAACGCTTATGAGAGATAAGTAAAATACCTCAAATCTTATTTTCATAACACTTAGTTCAAACACAACTCAAAGGCGATTCGACAGGAACAATATATTCTCGAATAATTTTTTCGCTATTCTCAGTCCATAAGTGCGTCTATTGACGACTTCCTTTTGCGAATTAAAACATACTCTTATTGGTAAGGTAACGAAACGGAATCATTTCTTTATGCCAATTTTACTTATGGAAATGGAAGAAGTAAGAAAGAGCTGGAAAAAATTAAATGCGAATGCAAAAAAATTGTATCGGTTGTTTTTACTAAAAATAATTTCCAAAGTGTGTCTCTGAAAAGCAATCCTATTACAATCAGTGTCGCTATATAGCAAAACGGTCTACGTTCTACACTGTACCAAGTATTCACAATTTTACGTAACTTTTCGCTTCACAACTCAACGTGGAAGATACTTAACGTGGTTATCTCATACATACATAAGTAAATATATGGAAAATATATATAAACTTGTAACATTTTTCCAAAGACCCGCCTTTCGCATATAGGATCCATATGAAATAGAAAATTTAATGTACTTGAAGCCATCCGTTTTGATGCATTAACACTTCTTATCGAAGCGTTCTAGCGTAGCGAGGTGCAAATGTTTCAAAATCGTTTTTTATTAAAAAGACGCTAGAAATGTTCCCTGCTTTCGCACGCAATTGTTTGAAACAAATTAACCTTTTGACTAACACGAGCTAACACAGCGTTAACAGACCAAAGAAAACGTGTTTTTCAAAATTTTTTGGATTGGAAGGAATGCTAATAGATTATTAGAAAGGAAAGATAATAGAAAAGATTATTAATAATATTATTATTAAAAACATGTCTTTTTTTAAAAAAATAGTAAAAAATGGCAACACTGGAACCATTCTCGTGAAATATCTTTAAACTAAAGGACCCTACGACAAGCAGTGTAATTGGGTGCGAATTTAAATCTGCAAATAGTATATAAAAGAAATGCATAACCCTACGGCTACCGAAGTACGTAAGGGATGCTAAAGATACTGATTTTTGTACGATTTGCCTGTGTTTGAATGAGAAAAATGAATTTTTAGCAAAATAAGGCAACATTTGGTAAATAAACAAATTTGTTTAATTGAACGCATGGAAAATTCCCTATGCACGTCTCCTCAGAATGTTATTTTAAGGATTTTGCGAAACATTCGAATGAAAAGAACGAAAACTGGTGAAGTTGCGCTGGTTGCTGATTACTCGAGAAAAATGTGCTTAAAACGTTCTATAGAGACGTACTTTGCCCTTCCATGTTGAAATATTCGACCTTATTTTTTGCTAGAAAATGCCGCCGTTGCTGCATCTGTCGAAGGGAGGCATGCCCATTTCATGCTTTACTCGTGGCAAAATGAATGAGTCAATGGTGACAAAATTTATAATTTTGTAGTCAAATTCTTAATTAGTATCAAAAATCTCCTTCGAAAATTTTCATTTCCCAGCAAAAGCATTGAAAGATCTCAAATCCCTCTCAGCCTAGTATTTGTTCAACTGATCGTTGGTCGTCTCAATGAAGTTACAGTACAGTGTTTCGAAATTTTGAAAGCGTCTGTTAGTGCATTAGAAGAACTAGAAATCAACATTAGACAGCCATTAGTTAGGAAACTAATCAGCAGGTATTAATTTGACGCAAACAGTCTTCTCGGAATGTTTTCGAACCAGTCCGAAATATATCAAAAGTAATATAAAAGAGTTCATTCCAAAAATGGACTTATTCCGCACGTTCTAGAGTGTTCAAGGCCAAGCCAGTAATAAAAAACCTTTTTTCTAAAATATTGGTGTTAGACTTTAAAGTGAGATTAGCGATCTTAAAATAAATGAATTATTAAACAATAAAAGGCTGTCATTGTTATCACATTCTGCCTGAAATTACTGAAGGCTACTCCGCGCTTATGTTAAAAGCAAACATTACTGGTAAAATATTACGCGAACGAAATGCCGGTAAATCGTTCATTCAATTTTCAGGATAATTAATCCGCACAATAAAGTGCAATAAATAAAATATCCGCCCAAAAACTTTAACACGTGTTAAAAAGCCACCAATTAAATGATAAAAGAAGGCTTAAGTGTTTTGCAAGATTTCCAACTTTGTTCGAAGAATTATTACGAGTATTGAGGGTTTTGCTCAAGCTAATGTTTATCGCTTGAGTCTTGGTGGTAGTTAAGTCTCTACTGATGTGGCTGCGTCGTAAAATGTTTAACGGCTTCGACAATGACTACTCCGCAATGGTATTGGCGTCCTCACTTACGAACTTCTTATACTTTACTTATATATATTAGGCGTTTGTCTTCGCCAGCTTTCTTGATTAGATTCAACGCAATAATGCCAGACAATAAGCCAAACAAGCTGTAAGGGTTGTGCTTATTTGAATTTCCCTACTTATGTTTCGAAATTGTTTATCATTTATTTGCTAAATAGAACGAATTATTTTTCTTGTTTTCCAAAACCGAAGGATTGAGGTATAAATTTAGCTGTCAAAACGTTTACAGCATCCAGAAGGAAGCTCCAGAGATCCTAAAAAGTAACCTTGAACAATGTCAAAGTCTAGGTATGTGATAAGCATTCACCTGAGAGCCAAATCGACCATAACGGCTTTAATTTTGACAGAAACAGTGAAAACTTGTGCACGCCGATTGCTATTCGAAAACGGCCAGAAGCGGTCAACGGACACGCATGTACTATAATAACAATAGAAAACGCCTTCACTCTCTGAATGTTTTGCTTATTACCCATGACCTACAACAGATATAACCGTAAAACATTTCATGTTCCACAGTGTGCTTAGAGTTTCTATACAGTGCCTGTATGGACACAGAAAAACCATGGTCAGTGCTACTTTAATATTTATTATAAGGTGTTTTCGTTTTATTTTTGACATCTTTTTGAAATGAGCGTAAGAGAGCGTATAAAAGAGTCCATCAAAATTGAATATCACTTTCTTATATTACTTGTTTTCTTTCCTAGTGTGCTTCCTCGTTTATTTCGAAGCATATTAACTTTTTTTTATTGCTCTCATTCTTTCTTATTATTTCATACATCATGACGCAGTATTTACTTTTATTGTTTTTGTGCTAGCTGCGTTTTCTTCAAACTGAGTGCGTTATTTTCTAATCAAAGAGCCACTTCTTACGTTATATAAGAAATGTTATTCTTTGGCACCTAATGCCACAATCAATTACGGGCATAAAATAATGTTTGTTTTTCACAGCTTGAAGCGGATTCTCAAGTTCATATGACTTTTCGCTTAATTTTATGTGTAACAACGAGTGTCCGTAATCCGTTTTGGTAGCAACTCATGTTTTTCGGGCCTTACGATGGCCCGGGCTTTACCTTTTATATAACATAAAATGTCTGTTTTGTCCGCAATATCGGTTCAAACGTGAAGCTACGGACGGCACTAATTTAAGGACTATTTTATAATATCACTTTGCCACACAATGAAATGTTTTACTGAAATTCTTTAGTATAAAATATCTTAGAATTTCTCGGAGTTACTTAATCTCGTTTTATTCCTTTTTGAAGAAAATCATTCTCGTATTTCGTTAAATTACAATTGACATTACTTATGTTTTATTAAATTCTTTGCTTAATGCACCAAAAATAGTCTGACGACATTGGGTTGCACATCATTATTGTCAATCATTAAATACTCATATCAACTTTTCCCATTAGTATAAACGTAGTAAGTATTTAGAGTACGATAATTTTCGAAGTCCCCTAAAAAATTCTTCGAGCTAAACTTCATGTAACGGCTCATCGTTGGAAAAACTATTAATCGAGGACTCACGCCGTATAAATTTTGTTTTTTTCACAGGGCATGGTCCGCCCACAGTAGTTAGGCAAACGTTTGCTTTGTAAATCGCATTTATCACGTAGTCTAAAAATGTTGTCCTTTCGAATATTAACTAATTTACATAAAGTAATGTTTTGTTGATAATATTTTGTAAAGAAATTCTCGAAAAGTTCTATTTTAACTGTATTTTGACTTGAATCCCTTCGAGACTTCGTTTAACATAATTCTGCTAACTATGCTATGTATATATATATATAATAGGTGCTTGCGAAGGTAATGCGAAGTATCGACGTACACTGTTCGATGATTTTGACCCTTCTTTACACAAAATATAGTAAAGACAGCATTCCATTTAGTATTGTTGAGTAATTCAGACGCCAATCATGGAATGCTCAAAATTGCATTTTCGACATTCATTACTTTCTTCTTTCTTCTTTGGTATGAAGAAATTTTCCGCCCTGCCGAAGCCAATCAAACGCTTTTAGAAGCTTATGGTGATTTTACTTCATTATATCCCAATTGTCGGTTTTGGTTTCAACAGCTTAAAAGTGGTGATTTTGATGTCAATGGCAAAGAGCGGTCTGGAGAACTAAAAAAGTTCGAAGACAATGAATTGCAAGACTTATTGGAAGAAAATCCGGCTTAAACTCTTAAAAAACTTTCGAACAGCTTACCAACTGATGAATAAGTAGTTTCTAAAAGTCTACTTGCGATAGGAAAGGACCAAACGAAAGGCAAGCAGTTACGATACGAATTGACTGAGAATGCCATTTCGAACCCTTTTAACATTACGATTTCATTGCTTGTCAAGCAAGAAAAGAAAAGTTTTCTGTGGCGTATTGTGACTTTCGATGAAAAGTGGGACTACTGCGACAAGTCATGAGTTAGTCCAGGAGAGCCATCAATATCGACACCGAGGCGGAATACTCATGACCATAAAGTTTTACTGTATATAGGGCTGTGGAGGCATCAGCAAGGTGTAGCGTATTTTGAGTTGTTAAAGCCGCATCAAGCCAACGTCGATTGACCAAACTGAACGATGTATTGTTGCAAAAAAGACTAACAATAGCGGTTAACAGATACAAAGCAATGCTTTTGTCAACGATGCACTGTTGCAGTTCGAATGAAAATTTCTGCAGCATCCAGCGTACTCACCGGACATAGCACTTGTTCACAACTTGTTGATCGATGATTGGATCGCTGCCAAACCAACATTGTGCTTTCGATTCCGATTAATATATATTGTAACAATATTTTTCAAAATACATGCACGCGCCTATATATTCAATAAAATATACATTTAATTATCTTTCTAACTTTCCATCGAAAACGTAATTTTTTTTTCCCCTTAATTCTCCAAAGAAGACGTCCAGAATTGAAAAGTTTAGGACTGTTGCAGTTTCGTAAAGTACAAAGACGAAAGTAAATATTGATTTGGATCCTTACGTCTTTTGGAAAACATATTTCGGAAATTCTTAACCTTAATGAAGAGAATTAACTAAATTAATTCAAACGCAGAAATATAAAAAAAAAGACATTGTCTGTCAACACCTGTTACGTGACAAAAGATATGATTTAAAATTTTTTCACAAACACTTTCCACTTTTTTATAAGTTTCAACTGTGGGTTACTTGACTTGATGTAAGACATTGAGAAGAAAATTTAGTGGTAAAAGTAACTGGCTTCCGACCAACTGTAGCTATAGTTCGTCTTTCTTGAATGCAAATAAAAATTATACGACCTTGCGATCTCACTGCTATAGAATTTGTTACGCTCCACTTACTATAAAATTCTCGTTCTTCTTTTAATGAAGAAAAATTTGTGACAAAGTTTTTCTCATTTAGTTAAGTTTTTTGTGTTTGTCAAGAACTCAAATAGAAAAGGAAATGAGGAAGACATAACATGGAAATCGTTGGCGAAAATAATTAAATAGAAACTTTTTAAACACAAATTAAAATTCGTTATAGACAAATAAACAAGAAAATCAAATTCAATTTCTTTATTCAAGTTCTGCATAGAGAGTTAAGCAAAAATGAAAAAATAACTATCTACATTTTACTTCCTTTGAATAGTAAGCGATAAGCTAAGCAAGAAAAAAAAGTTGCAGTAAATTAACGATAGAAAAAAAAAAGGAAATAAATAAAAAAATAAATATGAAATTATTCGAATTGAGTTTATTTCCATACCAGATGGATATATAGAGAATTCTATTTTGTTGTCTTATTTTTAATATAAAGAAAAGCGACACAAGAAATTGCACAAAATAAATTAAATTTGAATTCGTGATACACAAATGCGATTCTACTAACTACGCGTTTGTTATTGGAACTGGCAACATCGTAAAAATGCTGAAATTTGAAACAAAACAATCGATAAACGGCCCGAAAATTGAAAAAAAATCTTTAAAAAGTTTCAAAATACTGATGCCAGTTACTTAGAATTTACAAAAAATTCGTTTAACAATTCGTTAATGAAATCGTTTTAAAATTGAACGCAAAAGTAAAAGCCTATGAGAACTTGTGTTAGTAGCAGCGAAACAGAAGGCGTTCCCAACTCTTGTATTGTAGTGTATTCATAGATATCGCGATACTTACAAAAAGGTGATTAGACTCAAAAGACCAAATGGCGCTTCGGCACGAAATTTATATTTTGTCGAAAAGGTGAGAAAACATAAAGACATAGGGAATTTTTTAACTAATGAACTTGTTATCATTTATCATCACTCGATTCCGAAGCAATTCCGAAGTTTCACAAAAGATTCTTTAAAGCTTATGAAGATCACCACACACACACACCCAAACACGCATCAAACATTTCTTTATCATTAAGATCACAATCGTTGATTCAATTTTTCCAATTTGTTTCAAAAATAGTCATATCGGGGCCACTGACCGTTGCGAATCTCAAAGCGTGTATAAGTCTCTCTATGCAAGGGTTGCCAAACTGAGGTCATTTCGGCAATAAAGGATGTTATCTAGACAGAAAGTCATCTTTTTCAATATACTTTAGTGATCTACGGCTTGAAGGTATATTCCGACCAATGACCCTTTGTCTTCAATTTTCAAGTCAACAAGATCTTGTAGGTTCGCATTATAGGAAAAAGGAAAAAAAAAAAATTAAAACAACAAATTCATCCTACTCCTATAAAAGGACTTTAGATATGTACGTATTTCATCAAAGTCGTTCAAAGTCGATTGAAGCATCCATCTGTCGTCTGTTGTTAAGGTCTGAAAGAGCAAAAGCTAATAGAAAAATCTGAGACTTATAATATTCGAACATTATCTTCTTTGATGCGGCAGACGAACGAGAGAAATTTTCTTTCAATTTCTTCAGCTACGACTGCATCTTTGCATGATTTTATGCTATTATGCGAAAAAAGAGTGATGAATAATGATTGCTAGGCGAAACAAATATTATTCCGTAGTATAAAATGGATTGTCAAGATCAAAAATTCTTCGTTAATACAGAGTAAATGAAACTTCAGTCTTGTATACGACATTAAGTGTTTCATTGCTTTTTTTCCGTGCAAAAGCGAAAACCTTGCTATAAATTATGTGATGTATAACTTATAACTCGTCACCATTACTCAATTAACGGAGTTAAAAAGAAAGCGTCTATATTTGCTTTAAAAAGTCCATCATTTGTACATTAGGCGAGCAATTTCAATTTCAATTAATACATAGAAATCATTCTTGCTGGGTGTGACATTATTCTACGTTCAGATACCAGTGATACAAATCGCATCCGTTAGGCCGGCAGAACAAGTAAAAAAATGTTCAGCCATTAACGTTGTAGATTTTGCGAACTCTGTCTTCTACTACTATACATATTTATTAAATTTTTTTTATACATTTTTTTCTTTCTCTGGTAAAGAGGAAATTTTTAATGATCCGTAATAATAATGACTGCAGTCTTTGCATACATAAAAAAAGAGAAAAAAGGAAGTTTGCGCTTATGCTTTTTTATAACAGGAAGATGAATATATACATATAAAAGACGAAAAAGAAAACAAAAACGCCAGAAAAAAGGGAATATGAAAAAATAGCGATAGAGAAAAAGAGACGGAAGGAGAACTCGTATATTGGTTGCACAGATGCAATTGCAAAGCATATCATCATGCGTCAGCACATACAAAAAAGAAACGGAAATGTGCACCTTATACTCTCTAAGATTTGTTTTGTATTCGAACAATGATTTAATAGCTGCATGAGTTTTAAAGTGTGAATGTATGTAAGCGTATGTGTATGTGCGGCTGTATGGGTGAATAAGTAAAGTAAGTTGTGCATTAGAAGTTGATGACGTTTCCGCTTCATTTATAGTATTTTACTGTCAGCATATATGAGCACTAGTTTATCAGTTTATTTGTTTTTTGGAAACTTGTAGATCTTTTCCTTTTTTTGCCTTTAGTTTTATAGTGTAAAAAAATTGTTTATTACATGAAAGCAAATACCTTCACGTAACAATAAATGCTCTTTTTTTTTCTTTTTTTTTTTCATTTTACAATTTGAAAGTAAGTTTTGCAAACTGTTTGGTTCGTTCGCCATTGAAAATCGCAATGTTGTTCATTTCATGATTATGTCTGTCACACGTAGCAATTTAGCGTACTTGACTAATGTAAGGCTCCTAATCAATTTACGTACGTTGGCCCATTTCTCCGTGCGACTGTTTGCCCGTTCATCGTTACATTCATGGACATTAGTCCAATTCGAGAAGTTGATATAGATTGAGATTAACAGTGAGCGTCTGGCAGATAAGAAACGTAAAAAATGAAAGGACAATAACTAAGAAAATATTCAAAATACTGCGATCAATAATTCGCAAACTACCGAAGATATGTACTAAAGATTAGAATCAATCAAATGTGGGATGCGAAAATGATCTCAATCACCCAATTAGATTCTTCATAATTAACGAAGCAATAAATGGAAAATAACAGCTTCATAGAGCGAAGTTTGTTTCTAAAAAGGCGTGAACGATATGTAATCTGTATGACGGTTCTGCTCTTCTAACTTGTTCTCACATCTGCTTCATGTTACAAAACTTGCAAAAATTCGGATCTTAAGATATTCATAAAACGGTATTTTTGCCGTATCAGGCGTAATCGTTTTTTTATCCACTGCCAGTTAAATAATCCGTCTGATAAACTAACAGATACCCTTACATGTTTCGCTGATTCGAAGTCTTTCACTTACTTATCACACATTTCGGAGTAAAGTTTTAGTATTCACCTGGTTTTCAAGTCGTAAGCAAATTTTCCAGAAAAAATATTTCTTTTATGCCCACAGACGCACTGAAAGTTCTAAAATATGTGGACAAAAATTCATTATCTGAAGTAAATTTTTTTTCTTTTAATATATTTCGGACCTTTTCCCCAACGCTCCGTGACGACTGTCTATATCAAATGAATGCTTGTTGAGAAGTTTGCAAACTAATGACTGTCTAATGTTAATTTCTAGTACTTCTAATACACTAAGAAAGCATTTACATTCATTTGGGCAAGCATCTCCAAACATTCCAAAATACATTACTGTAACTTCATTACGACGATCGCTGAAGAGATATTAGGCTGCGATGGATTTGAAAGCTTTCAATGCTTCTGCGAAGAAATTGAAGCTTTCGAATAAGGTTTTCGATACTAATTATGGATTAAGCTATAAAATTGTAACTTGTGTCGCCATTTAGTCAGTCGTTTTCCAACATTTAAAGCATGAAATGGGCGTGTCTCTCTTTGACAAATGCGGACGAACCGTTCAAAAATCAAAATCCCTTACGTTCTTCTCTACCCACAGACATGCGGATTATACGTTTTTTTTTGTTTTTTTTTTTTTTAGAATCAATTTTGTATTACTTATACTACTTAGTGCAGAGCTTTTTGGAGAATGGTTAAAATGTTATCATTTCTTCAAAATTTCAAAAAATATGCATTTTTTCTAATATTCTTAATAATTTCTTAAATATATTTACATTATTTTCCACTAGATTTTTCCGCAATAAGCTTAATAAACAGATAAGAAGTGATAATGAATTTCGAACTTCACTAGAAACTTGCTGAGTAAGATAAGTTTCAAGCAAGAATTCTTCAGTCTGATTAACGATCATTATAACACAGTTTCCCTAAGTATTAAAATTGAATGAATAGACTTTCTTCCACTTTACCCTGCAAAAGATAAGAAGTCTGCAAGAAACTGCTTTTTTTAGCTTTACAAAAGTTACGAATTTGGAAAGGATGAAACGGATATGGGCGAAGATTCATTTACTTTTTAATAGGCATATACACTATAAGTTGAAAGTATCATATATAACACACGTATTCCTGTCACATTAAGGTTACGTGAGATTAAAAGTACACGCTACGATGTGCACATTAAATATATTCAGTACTTCAGCAAGATATATATTATAAAACTATGTAGTTGATCAAGAAAACTCTCCACGATATGACTTCTTACTCATTTGTTTCACGAAATTTAAAAAGTTAAACATTTTTGCCATATAAACGTTTGCACTGTTTGATAACCTTTGTATGGGCGAGGTTCGAAAAGTGTATCGATATTATCTAAAATTACAACAATAAATTTATACGTTCAAACATTGTCTTTAGTCAACTTGCTAAATGTCAGACATTACCGTCATCTAAAAGCATTATTTTGCAAAAGAATTCCAACTTATCCAAACTTTCAAAATCCATTCATTATGTCAGCATAATACTTCTCACTGATTTTTGTTGAGAAATAGTGAAAATGAAAAATTGTTTGCAAATTTTTGAAAATTAGTCGTAATTGAAACACAAAAATGCGTGAACAAATGCTGAATAGACGGAAGGACCGACGATGCTTTAAATGATTCAGAAAATGCTTCCGAATCGATTGGTACAATCACAGGCTCGTTTATTTCAAGTCCTTATGTTTGTCTATAGAGAGTATTGAATGGCCGTCCAAATGTTCTGCCGATGTCAAAGGCGACCTATTAAAATAAGATGATTACGACTGACATTATAATGGCTTTCCCATTTTTACATAATCTTCATACGGACTAGACAATATATCATCGCACAAGTCCCGGAACTAACTACAAAAAAAATGCTAAGTTAACGGAATTTTTCCGTTTAAAAAGCGCAATCATTACACGACTTCGAATTTTTCCCGTAAACAAACGATCAATATTAGGTGAAATTTCGGGGCTTGATACTTTGCAAAATTACAAGGATTTTTTGTTAGAAATGACATATACGTGTCGGTCCCACCAATTATTTTTGCAATATATACGCTGGACTACGTCCCGGTAGGTTAAAACTATTGAATATTCATAAAATTCGATGCCATTATATCTAATCTTATTATTATAGCTAATTATATCCTTATCACCAAAGAAATGGGGATACATAACATAATAAGTTTCTTATCCTATTCAGAGGTATATGTTTTTCCTTTTGATAATGTAGATGTTCTTCATAAATAGAAGATGGATTCTCCGATAGCCATTTTTTATTATTATTATCAAGTGACAAATTACCCCCGCATAGCAGTTGTTAAAATTTTTTTTTTTCATAAGTTCCCAAAACTGTATACAGGCAACAGACAACTGTTTACGTAGTTATCCTGAAACAATTGCAAAATTTTTAAGAGTTTGTTCGTAATGTTTAGTAACGTACAACACAAACTGGCGGTGGCGACATCATTACATGTCTATTATGCTTTATAATGTTTTGAAACAATTTGTGTGGCTGAATATCCTTAAAATAGCACAACAAGTGTATCAGTACAAACGATCAGCAACAGTAATTATTTTGGTCTTCCTCTTGATTAAGGCGCTTTTACACACATACTTCCTTCCTGTTTTATCCATCAGATATTTTTTTATTATCCAGGATGCAGACAACGATGATAACTATAGAACTGATTGTACATATTGTTTCTTTATTTGCTGGTATTGTGGAGAAATGCCGTGAAATGCATAACAAAAGCACGTTATTGATGAAAGAAATGCTTTTTTCTCTTTCTTTATGGTCTTTTAAATATGAAGCCTTTTCTACAGCCAAAGGTAAATCAGAAAATTATATTCGCCTTCGGTCGAATGTTGTGTGCATCACAACTGAATATATAGAAATCGATTCGATTTTTATTATTGTCAGTATGTCGATCAGTGAATTTAATCTTGAGATGTGGAAATCGCCAAAGAATATATAGGTAAAAAGTTTCATTTGCGCGTATCGACAACGAACTCAGAATAAAAAAAAGAAGAGGGAATCAAAAACAAAACCTCATAGTTAGTACCTAAACCTAAACTTGCGAACATTTCGTAAAAAAGCTCAACTCTTGATAGATAAGTTTTGTATAAAGGATTTTGCGCATGTGGTATAGATTACGACAAAATTCAGTGTTTTCCTTGGATTTTTACGACAATTAGATTGCCTAAGCTAGCACTATATCGATTCAAAAACTTGACAAAAGACGTAATATATTATATATACTTTTCGACCAGTGCAAGTGTTTTAGTAGAGACGTTTCTAAAATTGAATTGGGTGCCTGTGTTTACATACGACATACTTTCATCTTATGCGAGGGCGAACGGCGTAATATAAAGCGCCACCCATTCTCGCCCGAGCCTCACTGCGTCATTGCGGCGTAGAATGCCGCAATCGATCATCATGTCAAATTTTGTCATCAAAGCGCGTCCTGATTAGAACCTCAGCCATACTTTGAATTAACCTGCTGTTACAATCCAATTGCACACTCAGATAGTTTCCTCTTGTTAATCACGGGCTAGAACGCCATGCCAGGCCAGTGGATAAAGCAGATCTTACATAACACATCGTACATTCTTTCTTTAGCAAATATTCGAAATACAGATAGACTGCCATCCATAATCACGTCCAAAGTCGTAAACAAAAGCAATAGAAAGTGAAGAAAAATTTATGGCGACCTCAGCGAGTATTTGGAATTCCGTCGATTAATTTTTACATTATTTAGATTGCGATGAACGCCTAGGATCACTTTTACAAGTAAGTCTTTACTTTATTTGGGACAGTTTTGATTGCAACATTAAGCATGTTTTATGAATGTTTTCAATTAAGGTCTGTAGAAGTAATAACACTCATCTAAACATTAAGTTAGTTTTTTGATTTTAGTTTAGATTTTAGATTGTTTAGATTTGAAGAGTTCCAGACAGCAGGAAATTCCTGCTTCCGTTCTATAGGTCTGTGTCCGTTACATGCGTTTATTTGTTACAGACGAAATGAAAAATTGAGCATAACTTTGTGATTTGAGAGCACAAAGGTAAAAAAACGAAAAATAAATAAATAAAAAGACATGAAGTTCGTGTGTAGTTCTATACACATTATTGTCGCGAAGTTTTGCACATTCACGTTCATCAATGCAAACATATATAGGTAGATACCTCAACAGCCAGTCACTCATCTATTCATTCATTCTTACGTTTACTTGTGCAGAATAGCAACGCACTAGTTTTGTTTTTACGTTTGTGACACTTTTGCCGGGGATCCTATGAAACATTTGTACCATTGATCAGAGAGTTCACTGTCCATTTGCCATCTGCTTTTGAAATTGAAAATTAGAATGTAGTAAATGCGACATTCATGCGTCACGCATGAAAAAAAAAACCGAAATTTTCAACAATTACTTATAGTTGTGTACCAATAGTTGTGTTGTAAAGCTTAAAGTTAATTCGCTGGAACATTTTCGTAATCAATAGATAACAACGTGATCTGATAGGCGCCCAAAATTCGTCTCAAGCCAAATGCAGCGCTCTTCTTTGCCTTTGCTTTTGCCTTTGTGTCTTCAATCCTTCTACAGCTCAGCTTAGAAGAGTTCGCTTTACCATTTTAAAGTATTTTATTGTCGTATTGTCAGTGTGTGATATAGTGTACGAGAAATTTATATATATATATATATATATGTTTATATATATATATATACATTTTTTTATTTTTTATTTGCTTTGTAAACAGCAGCAGTAACAACGTCAGCAATGACAGTAGCAGCATTTTCAGCCATCATAAGTACAAGTGACTTAGTTTGAATGTGTGTATATGGTGATTGTGATAATTCTACAGTTTTCACAGTTTTTTCTATTTTTACTCTTTTTAATGCAGGTTCCTTATGTTCTCTCTAAACAATAAAATGACGATGTTGGTAAGTGATGATGATGATGACGACGACCGTTGCTACTGCTGATGCACGTGTTACGAGTGCTTAGAATAGAGTAACTGTAGATGACATTAGAGGTCATTCACATGTCGAGGGTGTGTTGTTGAACTTGGGTGATTCCTTTTTTTGCTACCAATACCATCATGACGACTAGTAAACATGTCTTATAATTTTTATGCTTTTCTTTTGAGACGACTTCTAAGAAACGAACTACTGCTTGTTTTACATTAAATATCTTTTTGTTTAGAATTTTACTTCATAGTTTCTGTTTGCACACTTAAACAAAATTTTTAACTCCTAGTCTCGAATCGATTTAAGTTCGCGTACCACGTTTCTTTCGAAGTCGGACAAAGACGCTTATACACCCATGTTGTCTCTATTCTGACTACAAATTTTCATCCAATTACTTTACTGGACACCGTACAATGCCTAACCATGTAAGTTTTATCAACGCTCTTATGGTAGCAATGAGAGCAATATCACCCAATTGATATGAATTAAAAATGAATTACGAAATGCTCTTCTCTATAATGTTCGTATCACTAGATCGTGGTTTTATTTATAATCACTTTTCAGAAGCGCTTTTCAAAGGTAGGATTATTTACAATTTACTCATTTTCACAACATTCTTGACTCAACTTTCTTTTCGACTTAAATTTTCTTTTCCGACTAACTCATTCTCCTCAAATATGCTGCTTATATAAGCAAGTTATCATAATTAATGCGTTTTCTGCTAATCTTTTTCGTCGGCCGGGAGCTGCATGACGAGCCATGAATGTGCACTCAGATATTCCATCTCTCGGAAATTTATTTTCTGAGAAAATCAGTTAGTTGACATGAAACTAGAATTGGGATTTCCGCTACAGCGAACTTGACTTGACGAAACTTCTCGCCAATAGGTTTAACAATGAACACAACTAAAATTACGCTTTTAAACAAATTGCTTGCATCAATAGTTGCGTTTAATAACTCGTTACTAGTTTAGTAGTAATAATTTAATAGTATTACTCATTGTGTAGCTGGCTGCTGTCCAACTCATTCCGCAGCGTTTAAAAAAATCTCCCCGGTCTTTTAAGAATATCCCATGCAAATATTAAAAATGTGTGCATTGCTGAGTTTCTTTTCAATTTAATTTTTTCTATTTCCGCCGTTATTTTGTATGCTCAGCATTATGCTTAGAAGAGGGCTTTACTAATTCTCTACAATCGTATTGGAAACTATTGTGACTTCCCCTTATCAAGTTTGGCATCTTCAAGCGTCAAGTGCAGATAATGCAAATAAAATGCTTTTCTTGAGCTGTGGGTAGGTTGCGATGTATGCAAAAAAAAAAAAAACAAAATCCTGAAATGGATTTTTCGTCTTCTACCTAATTTGCAGGGAAATGATGCGCAATCATGGCGGATGGCAAATAATAAACACATTAAAATGTCCGAAGCGAAAAACCAGTCGAAATAATATAATAAGCCAGACACAAGGCATTCACATTGACGAACGTAACTGGTACCCATGGCGGTCATACATGTGAAATCAGTTGGGCGTAATGTATTCTGAGTTTCTCCGCGCCAAAGAAAGAAGGAAATCAGTGAGAAATCATAACAACAGCGATTAACGCAATTGAAGAGCCTCTACAATACGTCAAACACCGTGACAGCATGATTTCTGGTTCACAATGCAAAGCTCGCGAAACGAAATGAAGTTAGCAATTAAAACTTAAGCATGCATAAGCATAATGAATTCGGTTTAATTTTTCTCACTCCAGGGATTGTCATTTCGTATGAACGTCGTTATCGTTATGGCGCTTATAAAAAAAAAATAAATTTTTTACGCCGCGGAACCCGTCATGTTTAATGTGAGAGTGATGTCACTAATCTTGTCGGACTTTACTTTCCAAGCCCTTTTTTTGAATGCCCACATTAAGAATATTGTGTTAAAAAAAAGGTAAAACCCGACAGCCGGGAATAAAGGTGTGTGAAAAATTTCAACATGATCGGATACACCCATCTCGAAACATCAATGGGGAGTTACTATACAGACAGAAAAACAAGTTAAACAAAAGCTTATAATGACGTGTACAACAATTGTAGTCAGGCAAGGCCGATCGTTAAATCAACTCAAGGTCACTTTGTCATTCATTCATTTATTTTCGTGACAAAATAGGAGCGATTACACGATTAGTTTAATCTAAATGGATACTTTCATTGAGAGCTCTTATATATCAGAGGACCGAAAGCTCACATAATCTAAATTTAGCTCAAAAAGATCTTTTTCTTATTCACCTTCGTTGTAACGAAAAAAAGAAACACATAAATAGATTGGTTTTGTCATACAAACACTTTCTTGTCTTAAGTGCTCTTACACGAAGTAGAGTCCGAACTATAAAGGTCCATAGTCCAAATATTGTATATGGTATAGTTATTTTTTATGTCAAATTTATTTTTTATGATTAATTTTCATCATAAAATATTAAAAACTGTGTGATACATATATTGAATTTGTGACGCCCGTAAGGCTAATATTAATGCAAACTTAAACTCGCCCGCTCTCTTTTAAAGTCACATATAAATCACTGTACTGAAGTTGTTACAGGATGCGCTCTCTATTGTTTGGCTAAACTATAATCGGCCAAGCATAAAGTCGTGCGTTGTATCTATAATGCGCACCTCAGACACGTATCCTCCTCGAAGATCTCCTCCGAAGATTACCTTACACTCAGATTTCTCATCTCATCTATTTCAAGTTATTAAGAGTTTGGATCATCACCCTTCCTTTATAGGCTTTATAGGATTTCAATTTAGGGGATCCACTAAGAATCCTCAACTTGTCATTCGCTCCACTACGGCCCTGTCGTTGAAAAGTCATTCGGTGTGCGCCACGTTCGTTGTTGGAACAATCTTCCGCCAAATCTTAGAGCTGTTACCACTGTTAAAGGTTAATTACCTTCTTCTTGAGTAATTTATAAGTAAGTAAAAGTAATGCTCGATTTTGGATGATAGGTTCTTTGCAAGCGTTGTTAGTCGATTATAACCTAATTTTAAAAGTACTCGTACTTAGACTGTGTAAATAACATAAAGTACACACATGCTTCACAAGTGTCAAATTTGGAATAAATCTAAGTATATTCATATGTTCGTCTGTTCAACTGCGTAGTACCTACGATATATATTCTCCCGTTCGCAAAAAGGATAACGTCGTTTACAAATCAGCGAAAGAGTTTGAAAATGTACTAAACCAAGCCAACAAAAGCTGAGAACATCTTTAGTTGTCGTGCTTTTTATCCATTACTCTTGGAGCTACACTAAGTACATGATAAATATTTCCCGTCCTACCTAATATTATAAAGTTTGTTCCTTTTCTTAGCCTTGTTTTAGGATGACGCTGGTGAGTACACAAGATTCGGTCACAGCCGAATACAAGTCAGTGTCAGCCAAGTCAGTGTTCGCAGGTTCTCAGGGTCTCAGTGCGGTAGAGTTTACTTTGTTGGTAGCTCTAGTGAGTGTTTAGCCGCCAAACGCATAACACTTATCGATTGGGCACACATCGACTAGGCTGCGCCCACCACCTGCTTATTTCCTTCTTTTCACTTCTTTTTGGCGTTACGCAGGGAATGGATACTCCGTGAGTGATTGGTCATACATAAAAAAAAAAGGAACAGTTCTATAACAGAGTGTTCGAAACATCGGCCTAGCTGATCTACATTTTTCACATCAATTTCACATCAAGTAAGCCAGAATACTCGGCGGCTTTTGTCAAGTAAAATAAAAAAAAAAATTTTTTTTATATGTAATGACTTTTTCAAGAAAAAGAATTATATGGAGACGTCGTAAAAATGCTCCGGTCTAAACCACTTTCAATAGAGGTCGTCCCTAAGCGGAAAAACGTTCGTGTACCAAATAAGAAAAAAGAAATTACGTCCTATAGGTTGAACATCAAAATTTATCGACAGGCAGATAATTCACAAAATGATTCGAAATCGATTAGAATATTATATAGTGGACCTATCTTAAGTCTTTCTGTGTGTTACATTTATCCACACAAACTCAATATACGTAAGTTTCGGCAAGAATAACAAATTTTCTACCTACATAATCAGAAATATTACTAAAATTTTCTTTAATTGTCATATACATAACTAGTTAAGTATATAGAAAGATTTTAAATTCTGTTACTCTGTCATTTTGCATTATAGCATTCCCTTAGGTCAAAAGGCCCAAATGACGTTTGTTCAGTTTCAACAAACGATAGTCGAAGTCGATTGTAGGTGATACGGGCTTAATTTTTGCGTAGCTTGTCTGAGCGGGATGTCTTGTTAAGACTTATGAAAACTTTTATAAACGCGACAATTCAGATGGAAAGCTGAAATTAAACGTAAGCACTCAAGCAAATACTTTTAAATAACTTTATTTATCATTTGCAGCAGAATTGCTAATCTAAAATTTGAGATATTTAGCTGAGTCATCCAAAATGTTGACTCTAATTTAATACACTTGCTATCTGGGACGCTTACAATTATAAGAACAGTTTGGAGAAATTAAATTTTTCAATTATTGTGAAAATTGCGAAAAAATGGGTAAAAAGAAAAGAGAAAAATCAAGTTGCCTTACTTACCTTTAACGATATATAGGATCAGTATAGCCTTAAAAAGGCTATTGAAATCCATTTTTTATGTCCTCTAATACATTCCATTACATTTTTTATGTTATTTATGTTATTTTACTTTTTGTTAATATGGATTTTATTACAGATGCTGGTTTCGCTAAATGTTTTTGTTATTTTATTTTATTATTGTTTTTATTACGGGAAACTGAATCCCTTTAGTTTTTAGAATTCGGACGCTTGTAGATAATAATATAAATCGAAAGCTGAAAGGGTTTTTTAACTGATGTTAATGATGGCGGCACAGTTTGCTTCCAAAATAGGCTCTATTAAAGTTATTGTTGCTGATAAACGAATGGTGGTTTTGTCACATAAAATGTGTTCTAAATTTAAATCATTCCATTAAGCTTTGGCGTTTTTCAATTTTAATACTTACCATCAAAACTAACGGCATATTAATTTTGTCACTGCTATTTATAATGGCGGGAAAGGTCTGTAAGAGATGCGAGATTCGCGTTCGTCCTTATGTCCAATTGTTTTAAAATAACTCTAGATCGCAAAATAATCCAAAGAAATTTTACTTTACGTAAACATTTCGAATTCACACTTCTAACGCACCCGCCAACATAGCTACGAAAAAAACAATAGAATTTTGGAACAAGCAATTTTTTTACATACTTTTGCCATCACTTTAGAAATATCGCACGATTGAAAATTCGTCCCATTTCTGCTTCCCACGCGAAAATCGATTTATTAGCATCCACTTAATTTATTCACTTAATATGAGTGAATTCCATGTATTTACCTTAGGGTACTACGGATTCGCACTTGTTTTTAAAAGTTTTATTTATTTATTTATTTAGTTTTTTTTTTTTGCCTTTTTTTGTTGTTGTTTACTTTCACATTTCATATATCGTTGTATGTGTTTATGCTCATCCAAGTTGTTTCTTTCTTTTTTTTTTGTTTATTTTGAGTTGTCCATACCAATTGATATGTAAATAATTTTGGAGCTTCGTTTTTGCTAACGCTAGCGTCGATGTCGATGTCGATGTATTTTTTCTATTCTGTTTGTTTTCATACTTATTTATTATCTTTACATCGACCGCCGTAGAGATATGGGGGAATGCCAATTTTGTGATTCTGCTTGTGGGTAATAACGACATCATGATTAATTGCAAACATTTTTTTTTTTTTTGTTTTTTTAATCGGAAAACTCGATATGTAGCCTATTAGCTATAAACTTATTTAATTCCCAGCGGTCAGAATCAGGAATTGAGTGATCAAATTGGACGTTTCTTCTAACTGCATAAGGTCGATATTATGATATACTGTGCCATTATTTATCAATAATCATTGCTCTGTGTGGACTTGATAGCAATGTAGCGCGATTACAAACAAGTCAAAGGACAATATTTATAAGCCCAACAATTGTAAATCGTTTGTCTTAGATGCGGACGATTTAGAGGACCGATTGGGTTCGTCTCCCTATTGAACCTTTTAGACCACGTTTCTCAAAGATATGTATCAAACTGTACGACAATCGACGTTTCCTATAATTCAAAATTTATGTACGAGTCTTGATTTCTTTAGATGGTTGCGGACAACTCATATGTCGGCTTTATATATGTATTTTAAAATTTCTAAATCAAGAGATTGCGAAAACTAGACGATCAGGATTCAGTGATTAAGGAGATTACGAAAGGAATAGCGTAAATATACTACACCGTAAATCCTTCGGAGGTTGGTATAAAAGAGTTGTCGTATTATTGTACGCATCTTCAAAATAATGGATTCCGAAAATTTGCCCTAAAGCGAATTTAATCTTTTCTTGCTTTTTTGCTATTATAAGTCTTTTTTATGCCTAATGCTGTTTGCCCATGAATTTCTTATATTTAAACGGAGTTTTATTTTCTCTTAGATATTCTAACATACCATTACGTACATTTCATCGCATTGATTGAAGCTTGTTCCTCACTCGTTTGACGTGTTCTTTTTCATTTCCTTAAAAGATTGTTCCTTGTCGTTCTAACGTAAATATATTTATTCGTGCAGCAGTTTATCGCCAACATGTATATTTTTGAGCAAGCGTGTGATTGTCGTTGGTCTTCAAATTGATGTCACAGAATTGCATGCATCTAAAAATTGTCGTTAAAATCTATAAATAAAATAAACAGAAAATTATGATATTGTTGGCGTTATTTGTTATACGGTATTTTACTTAAATCCGTGCTTTACATATTAATGAGCGCCTGGGCTTTAACTGCGGTTGCCCCCTACTGACGATTATGATCGGTAATTTATAATATACATAAAGACTACGATTCTTTTGATTTTTAATGATAAGATGTGGTTCAAAGATATGGGCAATTTTACTCAATTTCAAGATTGGATACATCTTAGGATTTACTACTTAAATTCCACTCGAGTGAAGGTAATAAAAGTCGACAACGACATCTCAGATCACTTGAAATTGAAAGCTTATACTGGCACTAATATATTATCGCCTTGGAAAAAGTTAATTGTTTACAACCATTTTTACATTGAAAGTTTTGGAGCGTAAGTTAATGTTAGAAAAACTTGCACAGGGACTAGAATTGAGCCACGCGGAAAGTATTCTAAATTTTAATGTAAGTATAATGAAAATAAAATTTTCGATTCGAACACTTATACAGTTTATCCCTTTGATTGTGAGCAGAATAGTTTGAAAAGGAAATCTGGGAAACTAAGGGTAAGCTATATGCTGTTTTGCCTACAAGAAGCTATAATATCTTTCTCTCTCTCTCTCTCTAGTTTAACGCGTCTTTATTAATATCGCGTATAAAATGTACAAACATACTTACCAAGAATAATGGATTGGAACAGTAATATATATATATATATATATATATATATATTTAATCATCATGGTCACAATAGTGTTCACAGAAAAAGTAGTTGGGAGAGAGAGCGAGAGATAGTGTAAAGGCAAAGCTTAAGATGCTCATAAGCGTTACGTTTGCGCTGGTCAAACGCAAATAAGCTATGTGTTCTATGCTGCTTACGATTGAAAATCTCTGAATTCTTATTTTTATTAACAGACTATTTTAAAAAGTTTCTTTTTTTTTTATAAAAAAGGAGAAAATTAGTAAATAAAAATATTATTGTCCGAAGTTGAGTATGAAAATAAAGGGAAAAAAACAGTACACCATTTTAAGCTTTCTTCTTTGACAAGCCACAATATCCCAATAAATAGAATCACTAAATTAACAATTGACAAATATGTGCTCCAACATAACACGCCACCGTTCTTATTTATGATGTGTAAGAACCCCAATGAAACAACACGAAAAAAAAAGATGAAAGATAAAAGAAAAAATAAATGATTAAATAGAAACAACAAAGTGAAACTAAAACGTAAAATAAGCGAATAGTGGAAAGTAAAGCGTCCCAAAAAGTATTTATTGTGTGAAGAAAAATCAGCAAGGAAAAGTGATTAAGATACATAAAGAATATATATATGTATATATACATATATATAATGCAACAACACTTACTTAAATATATAGTATCCCTAGGAAAATGTACATTACGTTGAAAGAGTCAACAGTAAAAGATTTGAAAAAGTCAGCGAGAATTCGCAGTCTTGCCGATCTCCAATCTAACTCACCCATCTTCGAAAATACTCTAAGCTGGCCGGCAAATTCATATTTGCACTTCAGGAATCTAATAATTTGAAAGTTATTTTATTAATATTGTGATTTAGGCATCGCAAAACGTTATTCATATCGATTTTTATAAACATTTAGTAAACTCATCTAAAAATTTTATCTACAGAAGTGGCTTCACTTCGACTGATTGACAAGCGCTTTTATAACTCACGAGATGAGTTCAGATTAAAAGATAAAGTTACGAACTACATGGTGGATGTCGAAGATCCCCTTTTAGGTGAGTTTTTTTTTTATTTATTTACCTTTTATAGTTATTAAAAGAAAAACTCTTTCTGTTTCACGACATATACGATGCATATGCAAACGTACAAATGCAAATAAGTTTTATCGCATACTTACATTTTTGCATATGTTATTTAACTTTGTGCACATTTCGGTCTGTGCGATAGTGTACACTAAAAAAATAAAAAAAAAGACATATATATATATATATATTTTTACGCACAAAGTGGGGTGCAAGTGCTAGTACTTCTACATGCACATATAAAAGTTTTCCTACTTATTTATTTGCTCCTCTTCTCTCTTATGCTATTTTACCGCATTAGTATGATGCTGTAATAGTTTTTTGCTGCCGTGAACCCTACATATCAAGTGTTTATATTCTGTATTCATTTTATTCCCATCGTTTGTAACAATAGAAAATTATTTTTTTTTCCAAGAATCGATTTTATTTGTACATTGTTCCTTTCAGGACCGATACATCCATACCAGCTCACATTTTAATACCACTTTATATATATAAGAGCTGATCGAGGACTCCAAGTAGACATTAGGCCTTTTTGGTTTGTCCTTAAATAGCCTTGTATGTAGTAAAGCATCTCTTACTCTTGTTCAAGCAGTGGTCTTACTTAGTTTTTGTACAATAATCTTATACTTACTTTTATTCTTTTATAGTCGCCATCACCGAAGGAAGACGGTATATTCATTTTATCAAAATGTTTGCAGAAACGCAAATGCAAGTTTCAGAGATTTTATTTAGTATATAGATATATACTCGATCAACACCACACTCTGAATCTGTGTAATGTCCGTTGTGGTAAACACTACAAAAATGAAAGTATTTGCTTCATATTTGGCAAAAACATTCGAAGTTCTTGCGCGCAGGCTGCTATTCAAAACGGGCCAAGTCGCTGAAAGGACCTACGCATAGCACAGCCAAACACAGCAAATAGAGAATACGGTCTTTGCTCATTACTTATACATTGCAACAAGAAAAATTTGCACGTTCTATCTTAAAATGTGGAAAATTTGTCCATCCACGAGTATTATGACATATAAACAATCTAAAGTATATTCTCCACATTTCATTCTCTCCAATCATATATCATCTTTGTATTTCTTGATAACGGCCATCTCCTGAACGAGAACTGGTTATATAAGAGGTATAAAACTGAAAAATAAATCTGTTAAAATACCACAATTAAAAAAATTGATTGCGCAAGTCCAATATTTATATGATATATAAGCTGATCTTATAAGTAATAAGACCATTAATATGTATTAATATTTAATTCTACCAAAACCCGACAAAAAAAAAGTTTCCTCTTGCAAAAAATCTTTAAAGCAACAAAAATTATATATATTATATATTATATATTATTCAAGCGATATGCAACTTCTTTGGTTTTAGAAAGCATTTCCCACAATATAGCGCAAGTAAGTTTCCATTATTGTATTAAAGTTAAAATGAAATTTTCATCTTCCAAATTTATTGCCTTCTATTGCCATGTAATTAGAAATGTAGACGCGTCAGGAAGTCGACTAAATTCACGTTTACATAAAGCAATTGCATGATTTTAAGAAACTCTTGAACAACAATATACTGGATTTTTTTTTAAATATTTTAAATTTCAAAGCTACTAAGCAAGTTTTTTGCGAAAGTCAACCTGAAGGGGGGGAATCAAACAACAGTGTCGCATACGGCAACATTGTATAGTTAAAGCACATCAGCTAAAACCACACCAGTACAGGTGCTCAGAATTTGGTGAATATCATTTCAAGCTCATTTAGTTCCTGCATTCCGTATAGAAAAGCACAGTTGCAAATGATGGACGTTCATGTAGACTGATAGAATAACTGATATAAAATTTAAGAAACTAAATATCATTGAGGACAAGAAAATATTTAGAGCTACAAATTTCAAAGTCTTTATCAATAACGAGTTTCGCGCTTGCGCTTACAATATTTTTACTAAACAATGCAATCATCGTGCTGCATCGTGCTGCATCGGACTGCTTCTTACATGACTCCTTCGTTTCCTTACCATTCACTTCTAGCCTTTAACAAATTTGAGAATTTCTCAAATGATGTTAAAAACTTCGTTTATTTAAATTAATAAGAATTATAGGCAAGATGTACTACGCAGCAGACACAGTAGATATTAGGAACACTAAACGATCTCGAAACGTCAACTATCGGAGAGAAGGCCAACAGTTGGAAATTACTATAAAGGAGGCGTTAAGCCATAGCTACACCGCAAAAATGGTCGCATTTAAAAATTGTTGATGGCCGTTATACCTTACATTCAACTCATTTCAAATTCTCTCTATTTCGGTTGTTATTGAAAATAAAGCCGAGTTGAAAATATTAGCAGAAACGCTGCTACGTTAGCTAGGGTTAAGAGAACGTTTTCATAAGCCGGTTAAAATAAATTCTATGCACCTTAAAGTTGTAACGGTTATTCGTAGTGACTCGGATCGAAATAAACGACTAACGATTTGTATTAGAAAAAATGAAATCTAAAAAGTTAACTTATTTAATATTTCCTACATTTATGTTGATATGACATAATAAATGTGACTATTGACATGTTGATCGAGTGCCACATCGACTCTAATTCTACGCATAACAGCAACAGCAGCAGCATCAGCACCAGCAAAAGCAATAGTAGTAGCAACGACATTAGAAAAATTGTTTAACAAATCATTACAATAACAGGGTCCCCGTCAGTTTTCTTCGCTTTTGCAGTATTCTAGATGACGAGCTTTTCAAAATGCATTCTACATTTTTATATTAAATAGAGAAAATATTGCAAAGTAAGGGAGAATTGAGGATGCAGGAAGAAAAAGGGAACGTGCAAATATTTATGTATACGTATAGTATGTGTTAGTGTATGCAGGAGAATTAAAACCCATAGACATCTATACGAAAATTAAAGAGTTTCAAGTGGGCTGGCTGTACACCTTAAACGTAGCACTATGCACAGCATCTGTTCATAGAAGTTTCATAAAAAATAAAAAAAATTCACTTTCCCTATACACGTTGACACAAATACTTATACTGCGTATACAGCAGCTCAAAAGTAACTTATTCAAAGAGAGATACATACATATGTTAAATATATAAATACTTGAGCAAATGAATGTGTTTCACATCGCTTACCTAATATGTAAAGTTGATCGCACTGTTTTTTTTTAGATAAAAATCCATTTTTTCAGATGAACATTTATTCGTCCATACGCACATCTATTCAACTAGATTCCGTTAATAGAACACAGAGTGTAATGTTTATATGAGCGAAGCATTGTGCTTCGTTTCCGCTAAGAATTGCAAATTTTTCTTTTCTTTCTACATTTTATAAGTCCGAATGCAATGGTGTTACAATAAAAAGGAAAAAAACTCTTCCCAAACTACACATAACCGTAGAAAATAAAAGGGGTAAAAGAACCAAACATCCTTCCCTCTTGTCCAGAGATTATCTTAGTATTCTTATTTAGTTTACATCATATGCATATGTTAGCATAGCTTGACATTTCTGGTATATCGCCGAACTACTGCCTGTAGTGAGTTAAGGCCTTTCTTTCGTTTTATTTACCCTTCTAAATAAAGGGAGAAAATGACTGCTGACTATTAATTCACAAAGAAAAAAAAATCTCTAATGATGAGTACTCGCTATTCTTACAAAAACTTTCAAAGAATTTTCTTGCTGATAATGTATCTTTCGTGGTTGTGTTCATTATTTCTTTGTCTCTCTTTGCTTTGCTTTGCTTAACCCTTTCCAATACCTTTTTTATTCCGCTTGTTCGATACACAATACATACTTTTAATACAGGCGTGATTAAAATTTGGGTCAAAGTTCAAAGTATATGTGTGTGATGTGCTACTTATAAATCACTATTCGGTAGCAATTTATGGATGGTGGGTAATTAAAAACAAAAATGAAAAAAAGATATAAATACATAAACATTATGTTCATTTAAAAACAAATTTAATGAAAGTAGCGTAAGTGCACTTTGGCTTTTGCCATTTGTGTCAAATATAATGTAACTGCGTTGAATTTTCAGCATTTACCATTTCATTTTTAAGTAAAAGTGATTTTATTAAAACTCCATTAACTGAAAGCATATCTTCTGCAACGAAAAAAGACTTGCTAAGTGAAAAAAAATAACATTTCCAAAGTCTTAACAGCAGGAGCAGAAGCTAAAGTAAAAGCAAAAACAAGAACTATGCACTCAGGACATACGGGTATATTCACGATTGGCCAGTTGAACTATCTCCAAAGAGGAGAAAACTCATCGATTTTGATGTGTCTCTAAGGCGATGGATTTCTGATTTCTTCATTTTGTAACATTAATCCCTAACAAGAGTTAAGATCCCTAAGTAGTTAAGTCACCGCAGTTGTCAAATTTTTCGTATTGACTCCTTGTTAATGTTTTTGTGCAGATCGATTTTGCGGAAAATTAAAAATTCGTTTTACACTTACCACCTGCAGAATGGAGGCATATACGTTCCGTGGAAACGTTTCCAACTACCAAGCCTCAGATACCTTAAAAAGTATATATATATTGCTGATCAGTGTCGGTTTTCGTGTAACCGTCTGTTTGTCTGTCTATCTGTAATGTGTTTGGTAAACATAGCCTTGCTCGCTAAGAACGAAGGTAAAACCTTCGAATATGGCGAACCCATTGGAGATTCTTGCGCGCAACTTAGTATTCAAAATTGACGAAATCCGTCGAGAGACATGCGCTGAGAACAATTCAGTTATTGAAAGCAAAAAAAATAAGCTTCTTTGCTAGTAATTTTAAAAAATATTGCAATATTTTTGACTTCTCATAAATAAAAAACTGTCTTAGTGCTAGAAAAGTAAGGAAACTACAATGACTTTCGTAATGCGTTAATGCAAAAATATTTAGTTATTCAGGGTTAGTATAAGTTAGTTAGTGTAAGTATAGTTGAGTTTTTGAGATTAAAAATAAAAACTTGATATATGTATATATAATATTTCCAATTTATGGATGCAGATACAGTTTCAAGATAAAGTTATTCGTCCCCTACTACGCTCGTATCAGAAGAAGCTGTAACTTAAAAACGGTTATAAACACTGTAATGGATCTCAGTCCAACGTTAAACATCCTACACTTCTTCGCTTCATACAGTTATATAAATTAAATAAGCCATTATTTGGGAATTTGTCGAAAAAGTGGTCCCATCCGATCAATTTTCAGTAGCGTCCTTGGGTCAAAGCACGTTAGTGTACCAAATTTCATCAAAATGCCTCAAAAATCACGATCTATAATCTAAACAAAAAAAAATTCGACGGACAGTTAGAAAACTTAGACCAATTCAGAATTTGATTCGGAATCGATCGGTATAGTATGCTGAGTCCTTCTTTTAATTGGTGAATATATCCGGACAAACTTAATATATCTTTATATCACAATCGGTATAAGCTATAATCATATCAAATATCTAAGCGAAAATCACTGCAAATAATTGCCACGGCCATATAAGATTTTGGTTAAAAGCGGGCTTGATCTGTCTCTAAAGGAATTCACAGCAGGCAGAAAACTTTTATCTCACGATCTAAATAAAAACATTTTCAGAGCAATCTTAAAAGGTGGAACACATTATGATCCATCGACTCATATACATATAACTAGCAGCATTGTACAATTTCATATATTATATTAAGGCGCCAGGCGACAACAATTTTTTCTAAAGCAATTGTAAAATTGTTAAATGTTTGTTGTCATGTTTGTAAACAGGTTAAGCATATTTTAATCGATTTAATATTAGGTATGCGAATACGATTGCGCCCATTTTCTAAGAGACAGCGCAAACGCTACTATGGAATTGCGAATTTTTCATTTGAAAGTACAACCTTTCACACTAAAGCGTACACATCATAACTTTTTGGATCTTAAATAATTGTAGTTCTGCGCCAAAAAACGCCATTTGCAAGAAAGTTTACCTTTCCTGCTTAATTCGAAAAATAATGTTGCTGAGTATTTACGAATGATAGATAGCGGGTGCGCTGCATGGTGCAGACTAGGCGAACGAATAATATCGACAATATCGCTGAATATCCACGATGGATCCATTTGGAGAAGCGGGTATACTATGATTTGTTACAACCAATTGGAACTATCGCTAGGGAAAGCTACCAGCAATCACTGAGGCGGTTGGAAGAAAAACGGACGCTAAATGCTAGAAGTCATGATGTCCTGAATCTTAAGCACAAAGAAATTCAATTCCATACCGCAAAAACCCTCTCAGAAAATATTTACAGTTCTAACCTAAAATGTTCTACCTTTTGCGCTATCATCAGCAAGCATTACTTTTTCCGATTGGTCGGATTGTCGGATGGCTTATTGTTTGTTACGACGATACGTTTCGCATCTATTTTATATTCTGCATAAAAGGTAAGGAAAGTAATGGTTATTATTCTAACAAGTAAATCTCCAAAATTTTTTTTTGTTATACTATGTAGTCTGAATGGTTTCCGATTTTCACATCAGCCACAGATGCCAGATGCCACAACAACAAAAACTTCTGCTCCCATTTGCATATGCGTTCCCTATAATTCGTATTTTCAGATGTTGCAAGTGTGGTGAAGGAGAAATTGTTTCTAAATATTGTGATCAATTTTATTATTTGTATAAAAGCAGATGCTTGAAGTAACTACGTCAGTAAAGTATTGTAAATTGAAAAAAAAAAAAAAAAAAATTAAGTTAAAAATGAAGCGATTATACACTTTGCAGACACAAAATGTTAATAAGTTCCTGTTCGAAAGATTGAAAAAGAAAATGATGCAGAAAAGACACTATGAACTTCATGCTGCTTCCAAGATATCCGACGTTCAATGCAGATGAGAACAACAGCCGAAACGGACAAAGGAAAACAATCCGATCTGATCTGCTGGATTGCATTATCATTATGCTGGTACGTAATATCTACTTCTATCTGGCATAAGCGCCTTGATTTTGTATTGGGTAATGCTTGCCAACAGTATGGGAACGGACAGGTACAAGGGCTGTCCTTGTGTATGGTTATGAAATAAATGTTTTTTATTTTCGATTTGTAATAAAAACTAAGCGCTAAGGAAAACGGAAAAAGGGGAAATTAGATGAGGAGATTCATGAGATTGTAAACACAGACACAAAGCAAATTCACTTAAGTATTGATATATATATATAGCCTATCTCTATTCATGACGGATTTAGCTGCGAATGTCCTACGATATGGCACTCTGGGTTGCTGGGATAAAACCACAACATGGCGTTGACAGCATGCTTGCGTCGGTCATAATACTAATTTAAGTGGGCTCCAATGTCCTATAGAAGTATGCAATGATTCATTACGGAAGTAATACCTTTAATTCCAATATGTTTTGTAGCTGCAGACAAAGGGGAAGACCGCACCTACTATCAACTATCTTTACACTTCAAGCTGCTTTTTGAATTTTCACCATCCGAACTTGTCCGCCTATCTAAGCCTATGCTCAATACCTCACTGCATGAACCTAAAACAAGGGAGAACTGTGAGCGCTCATAATCCCTATACCATTATTGTAGCTTTGGCCGCAGTTTTATGCCTATGTATATTGAAACACATCAAAAGTACACAAATTATTCCAGAGAGACAATGAAACAAAATGGAATGCTTGCATGATATCGACTTACTTTCCGATTATGAGATGCACTAGGGTCATATTTGACAACCACTATGTGTTTTCCTTTGTTCAATATTTGGAATTTTGAAGATCGAAAACGAAATTTGGGTTTGGAATTCAACATCCTGGGCTTAAGTTACGCTCAATTTACATTTGAATCTTCATGAGAATATTAAATGAGAAATACATGAACAAAAACACAATGCGTGCTCCTCGCTTAGTTTAACGAAGTACGATCTATAATTTCTTAAAATCACTTTACTACACAGGAAGACCATGATATTGTATCTTATTTCAGTTACCCATTTTACTGTCAAATTTGGAATATATACAAAATACATAACCAGCATACAATTTGCAAACGCCACCGTCTGCATACAGTTTTAGATGAATAAAGTTTAAAAAGCAAATATATGTGTGTTTTAGATTTCAATTAAGCAGCCATCAATCAAAGCGTTCTGTGTCTCTACGTAGAAGAATATCGTGAAAAGGAACGTTCGATTATTTTAACGCTTTTAGCTGTTGAAAGCAATTATGTGCTAGAATTAGTAACAAAATACAGAAAATAATTCGTGCGAGTTGTTCCACCATTTGAATGTATGAGTGAAATACGAGAATTATTGCATAATTGATTGAAAAACAAAGTTGAAACTAAAGAGTTAAGGATCTACTTTTCTTTTACTCTTAATAGTATACCACACGCAGAGACGTATATCGATTTTGTTGTTCCAAGCTCCCCCCTCATCATGAATTATGCTGTACTGTTGATCGAAACTATTTAGTACACAAGCATAATGTACGTAACTTGCATTTAAAAAAAAAAAAAAAAAAAAAAAAAAAAAAAAAAAAAGACTAAAAAATAAAGAAAAACTGAATATTATACAAAAAAAATTGTTTCTTAGTACAATAGTTTTAAGTTGGCACTTAAGCTTTAAGCGCTATTTGCAACCGCAAATATTAAATATAAACACTTGACATACATCCAAACACCAATATACACACACACAAGTGCCTTTTTAACCATATGGGATTTCAGCTGTTAAACTCTTTACAGCTTAAACATTTCGATTTCGAATTACAAAAGAAAAAAAAAGAAAAAAAGCGTTACGAGAAACGGAAAGAAGGAAAGGAAGAGAAATAACGAGAAAAGAGCTAAAGTAAAATCAATTTGTTATTACAAATGAAGAAAAAGCAAGCGTCAACATTAGATTTATCTTATGGTGAATTTGGGATATTTATCGTCTCTTTTATCCGTATTCGATCGATGATGTTTACTGTTACACAACAGTACCGTCGAGCGCATATATTACTAATACGAAGATACCGAGAGATTATTAAGTTTTTCATTAATATACTCTGTGGGTTTGTCGGCAGACCGATAACGAATATTAACATTTATGGCATTCACTAGCAAAAAACCCTAAAAAATTGACGTTATCGCGGGCCAATAATACACACCAGCTTACGTAATTGTCGCAGGATTACAAAGCTCTGTACCAATTGATTGCAGAAAACATCATATGAAATTTTTTCTTGAAGTCTCTTAAGTCCGCTTACAAATACACTATGCTCGCTTCCAAGCTTTCCTCGTGGGTATAAATTAAGAAAGTTTACTCTGCGTTTTGCCGTTGTATCTGGATTTCTGCAAATTTGCACGTTCAAAAGCACACGACAAATCTACTTAACTAACTCACTATATAATCTGATGCTGATCAAAAGTTCAAATAGCGGTGGGTGTCCCAAATATTGCGATGCATATATAAGTATATATATCATATACAGCGAAATTAGTTAAATTCCACTTGTGGATTTTTTCTCTTCTAGTTTTATTTCGTTATATGTTGCGGATGTGTTATATACAAACTTACTCTATCGGTGAAGTTGATGAAGCATACAAATGCCAAGTTTGAAATTTTTATTTTACTTTCCATTAGCTACAGCCAGCACGAGACATATAAGGGAGGAGAGTGAACATTGCAGGTGATTCACTAGATGCACTTAAGAGCAGGAATTTTCTTAAAAAAGCCTAAGAAGGCGTATGGAAATAGTAAAAAGGAAAAAATAAGTATTGAAACATTTTCACAGGTTGTTTGAATTTACTTAAATCGTTTTAAAATATTTAACACGTTGCAGAGGCTGTCTTACACAATTCGTATTTCTATGAAATCTTCTAAAATCGGACACAAGACATTGAATACGATTTAGCCATAACCGTGGATCCACTTTCACTTCTATGTGCTTTCGGTTCCTTCTTCTAATATTGCGCCTCTGTACAAAAATTATTTTTGATTTCAATGTATAGCTTGATCCACGCAAAGTCCCTTTTTATGAAGAACGAGGAGAAAAATGATTGACTGAATGCACGACGAAACGTCATTCAATTTTACTATACCGCCCCAGGGAGCCAATTCATAAAACTTTAAATAGTTGCTGAAAAGCAGCAAACTTTTTTTAATGGTGTGAGAATCCATAGCTTGTTATTCGCTCGTTAAAAGTCGAATATATAATCATTATCAATGTCGAAAATTCGTCCAGGGCAATGTTTAACGTTTAGATTTAAGTTTGGAATCGACAAAATTATATTTAAACTGCCTTGAGAGGACGATCGAGAGAGAACGATCTACATAAGCCCTTTGAATAATGTTCATCCCATTACCGTTACTCATATCTTATTTACATTCATGCACTGGAACATGACGAAACTCTATATTTTTATTTTCCCCTTTGGATGTTAACCATACATAAAAAATAGTGTAAACGAATTTTTGATTAACGACTCATTTGGATATCTTTTAGTTAGTGTAATGATTACAAACGAAACCTCACCGCAATCAAAAGTGAACACAATTGCAATGAAATTTTTCTGTCACGCAATGTACATTTACATTTGATACTAAATGCAATACTTGTAACTTGACAAACCTACGCATTCACATAAACGGAAGGGAGATTTTGAACGATGGAGGATCAAAGGAAATAAAATTTTCAAATCGTAGTCTTTGTATGAGAGTCTAATAATTTGGTATAAAGAAAAACAAAACTATAAGCTTTGTTGCTACTTTTGGAGTCTATGTGCGTTAACGCAACTGTTGGTTTAATCTATTGCTTGCTTCATTACTAATAGTCGCAAACTTTTGTTAAATTAATGATATAAGTTCGATCAAGTCAGGTTTCGTATTCTCCTCTTTTTTTAATAAGATTTCTCACTCAGCTATATATTCATTTAAATTTTCTCGTCACTGATGACGTTGGTTACCAACCATCTCTAGAATAGCTGCTGTTAAAAATGTTTCTACGAACCTGTGTCAGTCTTTCCGATAGTTGAAATATTTTTATCAAGCCACGTTTGTAAACCGAAAACATTATTCCATTTCGCACATACAGATGTAACAGTAGACATATAAAACTAGTAACTATTCATTAATGCTGACACCTTGAAAAGCAGACAAGGACCTAAAAGAACAAAATGAAGAGGGATACGCTGCCAACTGTTATCAAAAGTAAAATATAATAGCAAGTATGCTTAATTACGCCTACACTCATAAAGATGCACTTCGCATACAACCAAACTCTGCGAAGCATATAAGTATGTCTTCTTCACTTTCAGGGCTTTTTTTGCTTGATGGCGAAAAGATCAAAGAAAACTGTATGGTTATAAAATTGTGTAAGTTTCTCTTTAACGCTATGCTCTTCCATTGAAGGCGTAAACGTAATATATTTCAATGTTCAATAATTATTGAAAATTATAATATTAGAAATTAATCGATTTTGATCGATTATGCAACTCACACATTTGTAATTATTATATGCAGACCGACACAATAGGTAGATGCGAAATAGAAAAGAAAACATGATAACAATAAAAAATTTATTACAGTTACTATAAATATGTAAAAATAAAATATTCGGTTTAATCCTAAAGAAAACAAAGCAACAGTGTTTGTTAAGGTAGGTAAAGTCCTAAGCGTCATATGCCCTGTGCCACAAGGTTGCTCACATTTTGATTATCGTTCCCTGACTACTCAAATAATTCGTTTAAATTATATCGAGCAGAGATTCAAGTCAACCGTGAGGGAGATTTCATTGCACTCGCGCTTAGTTACTCACCATTTTAAGGAATAATATTATCCTGTGCGCATTAGAAAACTTTCTGTGGTCTTTTTATAACCACAACAGAAGGATGGACTTATATTCATTTTGTCAACACGTTTGCAACAAATTTTCCAGAGACATGGCAAAGAATATATATTCTTGATCGGCATGAAATTCTAACTCGATTTAAGCATGTCCGTCTGTCGCTTCATTGTAAACTTTCTCGTAGGCGCATTAATGAAGCTATGGGCTTCAAATTTGGCGGAAACATTACGAGTTATCATTTGCGAGTTGGCATCACGCCCAATCACGCCCACCCAATATTATACAATATAACTTTTTCTTAAGTCTTTTGAAAGATGGAGGTAATGGATATAAAAGATACGGTCATAGCTGAATGTTTTTTTTAAATTTATGTATTAAAAGAAGATAAAATTAATTGATATCCAGTTGTTTACAAGTTAACATGCATATCTTAAGGTACACAATAAAATTGTTACGATTTTTTAAAAACAAAATGGAGACGTGGGGAATTTCGCAGAAAAATTTTGATTCAAAATCTTGTTTTTTTTCTTGTTTCTGGGATTTTTTCAAAAATGGTGTCAATTTAAAGTTCTTTTTTTTGTTTCTTTTCGTAAGAAAAAATTGATCGACAATCCAGCAAAGTTTATTTTATCCAAAAAGTCCCACGATGCCCGCAAAAGATTCTCATTTTGCAGCTGCAGTAAATTGAAAAAGAAAAGTTTCAAAATTTATTTTCAAAAAATTTTCGTTTCATTTCTCTCTAAACTACAATTATTTGGACCATAAAATTGCTTCACGGCCTTTAAACACTTTTAGAAGTTTGGTAGGATTGTGTTTAAATTTGTCCTGACTACCAATTTATTGCTGCAGTTACCAATGTATCCAGTGAGCTCAAAACGAATGCAACAATAGGCGTATAACCATGATGGAAATATTTACTTTTTGAATCAATTAAAATTTGAAACCGTCCATAACTACTTTTTCATATCATCCTTAAATATTTAAAACACTAATCCAGCAAAAAAAAAGATGGTCACAATTGCTGCCCAGAAAAGAACATGACTGAAGGGATTGAAAATTTCGAACTAATCGATAATGCAACCAGCATCTCATGCTAACTTTCACTCGTTATGAGCAAAACGAGATATTTAGCATACCCATCAAATTCACTGCTAGTTATGAAAACAAAAAAGAAGAAATGATTTCTATGTTTGTAATTTCGATTTTAAAAATTTTGACCAAAATCGATTAGAATTGTCGCTATTTGGCATATTTAACAATCAAAGTGAATTCCGAGAGAAAACCATTTAGTTTTTAAATAACAATAACAGCAACAGTCACCTGCAGCCACATGTCATTGCGCATCTTTTAAGCAGCCATTATTGCTGTCGAAAGAGACAGACAATAATTTATTTCAAATCATTTGTCTAAGATTCAAGCTCTATATCGCTTTCGTTGCTAGCAATACTTCTGAATGCATTAAGCTGCAAAAAAGAAACAAATCGGAGATATTCTTGAATTTCTCAACGACAATGGTAAAGCCGCGGACGTTTCATAAAAATGTATTCGATATTACTTAAGTTTTTAGTTTACTTTTAATTATTAATTAATCATAATAATTTTTATTTGACAATTCAAATATACAATAATAATCAATACTGTAATTAACAATTGACGAGGCAGTAAAACTGTTGACTCTCATTCGCCATAGTCGTGACCAACAGTAAAATAAATATGTAGACAACGTAACTATAACGTACAATATACGAAATAATAATATACGAATATAGATGCAGATGTGATTTCTAGATTATAGAAGACTTGTACCGCTAATTTCAACCTACTTCAACTAACAATCATTTGTATATCGAGCGATAACGAATTGTATTACTTCACATAATGATGGGTGACATTAAGTACTTGTGGTCATTTAGGATTAAATTCACTGTCCGATAAAATTTCGCAAACAGAATTTTCACATTTAGATATCTTGGTGTGCGGGTTTGGACAAGCTTGTAGAGAAAACCAGATATCTGATGCTAAAATATGTTGGAAGAACGTAACTCGATACCGGTTATGAAAACTGTGGTATCCTATCACATCTCCGCTTATTGACACAATTATTTACGACAACTTGCAACTTTTTGTTACAAAAATAGAGTTATTTGCCATGCGCATCATTTGACTTGATCAGTCCTAATGTGACAAAGATTTGAAGATAAGAACAAGAGAGCCGCAGGTCTATTAAAGTATTATGAACGTATATCGCCGTGAATTTGACATTTTTATCAGGGCTCAAGCGAGAGTTAAGTTTGAAACCAACGCTTGTGACTCCACTACTCCACTGCTGAAATCTTTATCTGCCATTTTCACAGGTGGTAGGGAATGACAATCGTAGGCCGCAGGTGATATTACGATGCCTTTAGTTCCTTTGAAGAAAATATAACTTTTTTTCTTCTATTTGCTTTATTATTTTAATACGCATGAACATGCAACGAAGAGAGACAATACGATTAACAGATATTATAGTTGAACACACAAATAAAAAAAAAATAAAAACAATCGTCAATATGAAGGTCGTCAAGCGCGAGTTAAATTAACGACTTAGGCTACAAACATATGATGCGTTATTCCGTTTTTCGGTTTAATACGTCTAAAGTGATGAGCACAATAAGAAAACGCGTTACCATATTATTTGATAAGAAAAAAAGAAGGCAATCAATGTAAATATAAACAAATCCATATGTTTTGAGAATTAAAATTAAAGAAATCAACGTAAATGCAGACAACAAATATATGAGAAACAACGATAAGAAAATTAACGTACCGACAACAATTTAAATTTTTTATTCATTAATGAAATAAAGAATGAAAAAATGGGTATAAAAGAAGGAAAATGGTGGATCCCACTGACGCGATAAAACAAACCAAAAGAATGGCGTAGTCGCTTTGATTTGACAAATCTATTTAAAATTGGAAATAAATCGCTTACAGTGAAGAATATTTTTTTAATAGTTTTTACATAAAAACGAAAAAAGTTTTTAAATAAAAATAATAAATATTCGATGAATGATTTCAAGATTTTAAATAAATTGTCTTTATTTCTTCTTGTCGGTTTTTTCTTTTATTTGGATGTAGTTAGGCAATACCATATGTTTTGTCAACTCCCATAAAGTCATATAAAAAGCCGGCAAAGTTGAAGCCCCATCCCCAAAATAAGAATAACGCACCGTTGTATTTGAGCGTCTACGTAATTGAAAACTATTGTAAAACCAATATAGTCACAAGGCCATCAGCTTATGCAATAGATGCTGAGTAATTAAAAAAAAAAAATTGCATAGATTATATATAAATGAAATCTTATTTATCCGCAACTTTGAAGGCATAAAAGACATACACACTGTTGATTTATCGCATTAATAAATTTCTAGCAAAAAGAAAAATTGCATCTCTTGTTGAGCGGAAATTAACATCAACCACCAAACCATGTCATACCACGCTGGCGAATGATGTACGATGTATGATTTTAATTATGTGTTTAGACTTGTATCCACGAAAGTGGATGAAATTGTATCATTTCCAGAAAAGTTAATGTATAGGAATGTTTGTATTATTGTTGCGGTAATTTTGGTTTGTCATCTGCAGCGCTCTTCTGTCTTTTGCACAAAGTTTTTAAGTAAAGATTATTTTATTTTTTCTGAATATTTTTTCGTTGTACTCTTCTTAACTTTTGTATTCGCCACGCAAAAATAAACGCAAAATAATATTTTTAATGTGTTTGCAATGCCCAGGAATTGGTAGCTCCATAAAGAAGTATCGAACAAATTCCGCTTTGTACGTACAAATGCCCAGCTGATCCCTCTGGCTTTCGCTATCTCAGTGTGTTGGAACTTACAAAATCGTCAAGATTGCGACAAAAAAACGAACTTGACATATTCTTCGATAGCTTAATCTCCCAGATATAATTTAAAAATGCCAAAGATATGCCTACTAACACTGTGTTGGAATGAAATAAAAAAAGAAGAAGAAAAAACAAAAATTTCAAGATTGAAACATTAATTTTTAACCAAGACGAACCCTATATGTTTACAAGAGACTTTTAAATTTTTATGTACTTTGTTGAGACACTAAGGTGCTTATATATAGCGTTCTTATTTCTCTCATCTTGATAACTCAACGAAACATACAAACAAAAGATTTCGTCCATGTTCAGATGTTCCACACTTCCACACACAAAGGTTGGTAATGTATTTTTTTTATTTTGACAATTTACTAACTTTCTTATAGAAAAAGTATTGCAAAGTATTAACTTTTTATGTACTATATTACTCTACCGCTACTACTACTCTCACTACTTACCCACTACTTAGTAACTAAATGGATTTCTATCTAAGAAATTTTTGTCGTCTTTTCTTCTTTTTTTTTTTTTCTTATACTTTTTGTAAAATTTTTCAAAGTTGTGGGTTGACAGTAAATATGTGCTTATGTTTTATGTATACATCGGTTAGTGTTCATTTCTGAGAAAATCTTTCCTTTATTTTTTTTCCTTCAAAAGCTTATAGAAGAATTTCTTAACGCATATACATATACTTCCTTTTACGATTTTGGATAAAGATAAGGGAATATTTTGGTAATATTTTATGTTTTTTTATTATGATTATTATTATTATTATTATTATTATTATTATTATTATTATTATTATTATTATTATTATAATTTTAGGCTAATGAAATAAATTCTTAGACTAAAAAGAAGAAAAAGACATTGAGCATTAGCAAGGCAGCTTATCGGCTCTATTTTAGAAGATAACGGTAGATATTACACCTCACAGTTTTAATAAAGTAATACATTGTATCGATACCGCGTTCTGTAGCTGATTTTAGGATGTCTATAGGATTAGCTGCTCTAAATGCAATACTTCTAGCAAAGAGAAAGTTAAGGCAGTCACAAAGAATATTCTTTATAGCGAGAATTTGTCTACAATTGCAAATTGTGGAAGAAGACTTTTTTAAGATCCATTGGTGCGTTGCAATTGTATGACCAAGGCTCGAAAACTCGGCTCGAAACAAGGCTCGTCGAAAACGCTTTGATTTTGATTTTCTTAATATTTGTTGGATATAAAGGTGGAATTAATAGAAGAGTAGTGCTGATGATTGTATTGTAGATTCCCTTCCATAATTTTCTCCTTAACTTTTTTTCCAAGGTATATTTGAAGATCTAACTTTTCCATGACATCATCCATAATTAGAGGTGCAGAAGCAGCATACTTCGCCGCTCGATCAACTTGCTCATTTCCCAATAAAACGATATTACTTGGTACCCAAAGCATTTTGTAATGACATTCCATAATTTGTTGATGGTACTCCATCTCTTTGGGTTGTAAAGCTTGAAGCACTTTCGTCAAGTATGTGATTGATAAGAACCTGTCCTGAAGCATCTACCACGGCACAAGCATAGCAACTTGCTCCAAGGGCTTGGTGATAGACCAGATTAAGGATGTTGATGTAAGATTTGCAGCTATTGCCATAAACTATCAAACCATAGTCAATCTTGTTTAAAACGAGTATTTTGGTAAGATAAGCAATAGTGTTAACGTGCGCACGGCTTTTCCAAGCAACGTATTGTATAAAATTCACCCTTATTAAAATGGAATTTTTTAACTGACGACACTGTGTTTTCCAACGATATTTGTTGGAAAACGTAAGCCCGAAAAAGCGTAACAGAAAGACGAGATCCTTGTGGAATACCATTCACTAGTGGAAAAGAATCAAAGAGATGATTGTTAGCTCTAACGTTAAACCGCCAATGTGACATAAGTGATTTGATGTAGTTGAAGAATTTGGTTCCAATGTTCCATGATTTCATGAGGCCTAAAATAACATTAAAACCAACCCTGTCAAATGTTTTTTTGAAATCATGATTCCGCTTAAACATTGCTTTAGTTGTAAAATAATCGATATGTAAAGGAGCGCTCATGTAGCCTCTACCCCCTTGAAACCTGCTTGTTGTTTGAAACCAAGTTAGTCTAGTTGCCATAATCTTGTCCAATACTTTTGAGAGGCAAGATAAAAGAGAGATTAAGCGATAGTTCGAGGCGGTGGACAGATTTTTAGACTTTGGAATTGGAACAGCTGCCGTCAGTTTCTACATGTAGGGAATGTGGCCAGTCAAAAACACCGTTTTATATAAGTCCAGTAATTTCTTTTTACTTGAATTAGACAAAGCTCTGATCATTTGATATGAGATGCGATCTAGACCAGGTGCCCTCCTTTTCGATTTGGAGAGACAATTTTCAAGTTCCAAAGTACATAGCACATCGGTCAACAGCATTCGAAAGAGAAATTGGGGTTCTTTAATCTTCGATGAAGGCACTGGAGAAGTAGCTGTTAGAGGGCTGTTCACACCACACTTTTCCAAAATAATTAGAAATCTCATCTGCGTCAGTTAAAGTTCCATTGGGAGTGCAGATGGCAGATATTTCGTTCAGATTTGAACTTCCATTGAGTTGGTTTTGTTCCAGACAACTTTCACTGATGTGTTTCTGTGAATTCTTTTCGAGAAAAGTTCGAAACTGAGTGGCTTTGATTTTCGTAATTCCTTCCTGGCTTTGAATTCAGAAATGGCTCGGCCTGTTTGGAATTTGGCCTGTTTTGTCGGAGTAACAGAGGAGTTTGAAAGGTTAGGTTCGATTACGATTGGAAAATGGACACTATTATGTAGATCATCAGAAATAGACCAGGAAACCAAAGGAGGAAGTGGCGAAGAGCAACATGTTAAATCAATATGTAAAAAGGTGTGATGATGAGTTGAAGACTGCATTGGCTTTCCATCATTTAAAATGCAGATATTACCTTTTCTAAAACAGAACCACGAATGTTGTTCCCTGTTGATCCCCAGATGGTGTTCCAGTAAGTAAGGAGAATAAATTATAGAGGTCTTGCTGAGAAAACGAATGCAAAGGTGGGATATAGAGCGAAAGTACTGTAAATTTTAGTTTAAGGTTATTTGTATCAATGTGGCTTGTATGTTTGAGCTTAAATTAATGCGTGTGTTTTAAAAATTTTATTTAATTGCGGTGACATGAAAATGGAGTGATTGCTAGGCTATGCTGACATATCAGCCTCTCCGTCGAAAATGTCGCGGAATTATTTATTCTTACCAGCAGAATAATCGATACTTAGATTTAAAAAGGAAGTTTTTATAGTTTTTTTTCTGATACTATCAGTCGTCTTTTTGCTATTTTCTTAATTTTATCACATTAATTTTGGCATCAAGAAGCCAAATGTGTCTTAATTGTAAGTAACATTTTCCGCATTTCAATTAATCATTACAAAATGTGATTTTATCAAGTTATTAATTTACTATAAGGGCGAGTGTGTCATGAGAGTCATGAAAAAAGGAATGACGAAAATTTGAGTGGAATGGTGCGACAGCCTAAGCGCTGTATGCCTTATTGCCAAATGTTATGCTTTTGTCCGTTTTGGTACCTCCTGACCTTACAATCAAATATCGTACTTAAATAATAGTCATAATTCGTTGAACACAGTCTTCCCAAAACAATACAAACCAAACCCTACCACACCCCCCCCCCCTTTCCACCGCCTCCCCACCGGCACTCTCTCTCCCCTTGTTGCTTTCATTGTTTCTTTCTTTCTCTCTTTCTAATCTTTCCTATTACATTATTTATTGCGTGTATTCTAAGGCAAGTTAAGCTTATTATTAGGTTAATAAATTGGTTATCATAAAGAAGTGGACATTGCTTAAACAAAAGAAAAAAAATTGTAATCCAATTAAAATTGAATAATTCTTAAGAAAAGCTTTACTTTCTTATCTAACTTACTGTCACTTTATACTGTTTTTTACTTCATAGAAAGAACAGGCATTCAATTCTAAAAAGTATTGGGTACAATACTTCTACGATACACAAAATTAACAGCCATAGTTGGACGTTATTAAAATTAAGTGTAGGTTTAGTTAACACCTAGCAAGACAAATCAAAAATTTTTATGAATAAATTTTTGTTTTGGTTTTGATCGTTCAAAAATAGAGTCAAAAATCATCACAAATAACTTAAATTACCCATACAAACAAAATAAAATTAAAAAAGCAATAACGAAAAATACCGGCCGGTATTTAGCAATTTATTGATTTTTTCTTTTGCATACACTATGGAGACTATATGTGAGCAACCCGGTGACTGAATGTACGATTCTCTCAATACATAAATGCAAAATTCACAATAAACAGAAATACATAGACCAGCATATAAGTACATAGGCTGTATGCAGAGTACTCTCATAAAAAATATGAATATGTAATCAACTATACTACAACAACAACAGCCGCATTAGCCGAATAATTGGGAATATTTTTACTACTACAATTACTATTATGTAAAGTAAAATTTCTACTAGCACTACACGTCAACAACATCACCAACATCATCATTACCATCATCGTCATTATCACTGGGTTCGGTTGGTTATAACGCAATCGATTAATAAACTTAAAAAGCAAAAAGAAAAGAAAACCATATATACAAAGAGAAACATGTACTACAATTAAGTGTATGAATAATTAATTATATAATATGAAGTAGGTTTACTAGCACATACACATACTCGCACTACACAGGCAGAAGGACACATAATATTAATAAAAACATTTCGTAAGCCGACTATGAAAAATGTCATTCACTGTAAGTCAATGAAAGCAAAAACCAAGCATATATGTATTTTAACAATTGTAGTAAAAATGTTGTCAATTTTTGCGTGTTTCTTAGGAACAATTTCTGCTCTAAGGTGCCACAGTCACATGCAAATTTAATCTATATATGATAGCAATACTATCGAACTATGTGGCCTTTTCTTTGTATATGTGCGTCAATGGATTGCCCGAATGACTGCACAAGCCGGACATGCGAAATCCCTATCGACATCCCTTTGAGTTTACATCTATTTTCAGTACATAAGAGCAGACGGACACATTTTCAATATATAAACAGATGTACGATGTAAATAAGAATTTATGTATATGGCTACGTAAACGCTTAGAGAAATAACAAAAAACGGAAATTTACACTAACGCACACATATGCATATTTTATACTCATTTACGCATGTATGTGTCTTCACGTGTATCGTTTGACGAGTGATCTGCGTAAATACGATACACTGCAGTCAGACGTCGATGCATGGATATATATGTGCGTACGTATCTCATATAACACATGTGACTGGCTGAGTTTTAAGGTATGAAACAGTCAGGCAAACATTTGTATACATATTTATATCAAAAACGACACTGACCGATAAATGCAATATGCAGATCTACATGCCTACGTTTATAGTTAATGTTTTCTATGTTAGGGTATATGTCTGTACACCTGTTTTGTATATTTGTATATATATGACGCAATCAATGAATTTCTGTAGCTCAACTCATTTATTTTCAAAAAGGTGAAGGTAGTTTGATATTAAGCGGAACAGTTAATTACTAATGAAAGGGGAACAGAAAATAGGATTTATATTCTGTGAAAAAGTGAAATGAAAACTTTTTTACTTCTTCACAAAAATTCTGATGTTGATGCTGTTGATGCTTTAGTAATAAACAAGTTAGTAAGATTCTATCAAGTTTAAAACGAATCTTTTAATACCCAACTGTGTTACACTTTACTTTTTTGCGAAGTAAAGACTCGATTTGTGCCTTACCACAGTTCATCGATAGTATAGCTGCTATAACATTTTCTTTAGACAAGTTTAATTTTTAGCCAGTCACGTCTCTTTTAAAGCATCTTTGATTTTCTTTTTTCTATACGATATATAGAAGATCTAATTCTCTTTCAATAATACCTCCAAAAATCTGCTGCTTTGTCTGTTGTTGTTGTTTAACATTATCTATCGTCTTGCTGGGCCAAGAATTTATAAAACTGTGAACGATTTTAAAGAGACTAATCTGCTCGGTTTCGTATCATCTTTAAATAAAAAACAGACGCTACAAACGAAAATGCTTACGAAGAGAGTTTATCTGCCTGTTTACAAAACAAGCAAGCAATTCTTCGCTGAGGAGGCCCGTTTTCTCTGGGCGCCGTTAAATCCTTTCTTTGAGGAGTTACTTGAAATACAAAGCCCTTGCTTTCAAAAGTTTTACAAGAAAGTTGAAATCGTTGTGCAATTTTTAGTTTTTAATATTTTTATGTCATATAAAGTTTTGATTGTCAAATGCTGACCTGTGAATAGAGCAACAAATGCTTTGAATTAATTTTCATTCTAATATTTAAAATCAAACACGTTTTTTTTCTATATCTCTTTATAACAACCCATACATTTCTAAACTTTCAAGCTATTATGAATAATAAGATTATTGCACGCGGCGATGCTTATTTTAACTAACTTAAGTGAATATTAAAAATGTTTTATGAAAATTTCGTCCATTGCATTTCGATGAAATATTCTTGCGGTTAATAACAGATTTCGAAGCTTCATTACTAAGCAATGTTTTGGTATAATTTATTCCATTTCAAACCTTTTATAACCAAATAAATTTGTAGTGTACAACAAAATCAACTATAAGGACAGACTTCAATGAATTGTTAAAGTTCATCTACACACATTTAATATTTTGTAAAGTTCTAAAAATTTTGCAAAAAATAAAAATCAAAAAGTTTTCACAAATTCTTACTAATCTATTGTCAGACAACAGCAAATTAGTTGATGCGAGCGTTTATGGCAAACTCAAAAGAAAAACAGTTTTCGTTCAAAAATTACACGAATTCAATAACCCATAGACGGACGTTATTTATATTATAGTCTAAGCAACATTCTGCTATTTTTATACCCAGCAGCACTCTTTATACAAGAGTATATTAAGTTTGTGTATGCAACAGCCAGAGGGCGCCTTCACTTCTGAATAGATCTATGCTTGTGTCTCTCTCCGTATATCGTGTTTTCTCTGGTTCAACCTGCAAACCGCAATTTTGTACATATTTTGATGTAATTTGATACACTGACCTGTTTTGGCCCAACGACACCTTATCTTAAAACGTCCTTGTATGAATAATTGTCAGATGGTGTAAGGTACTTAATGATGGGCTATGGTTTTTACTTGTTTTCAATATTCAATTAGAGCACGATATACTAAATTTTCCAATTTTTTCAATTTTCAATTTTTAACCAACGACAAAAAAAAAGAAGAAGAAATGAAACATACAGATCGATGTGAAATTTATTTTGTACACATGAAGAACACAACTTGCCCTGGTCAATACGTATACTTTTGCAATAAGCGGTGGCATTTAAAAGTCACACTACGACGATATAATATTCTGGATGGTATAACATTAACGCGTTTTCACCGTTCCTCTCTACGGGGAGTTGAGTAAAATATTCCAAAAACGAAACAAGAAAAGTCTTCAGTAACACACATTTCCTTCGAACAGTAACTATATGTGGATATATTGAATATATTTGTTAGAAAAAATAAATACTCAGGAATATGCTAGAAATATGAAGTCAAAAAAGTATCGGGAGTAACGGAATATTAATAAATATTTCACTTTATCAAAAAATTACATACGGCTTTTTTTGAAATTATTAAATTTAAACAGCATTCTATACCACCGAAGCATTTATTTCAAGTGCTTCGTGAAACGGAGTTCAAATGTTCTCTTTTAACATTAGGACAAATCAATTCAAATCACATCACATCAGTTACGGAAAAAGTAAGCCAGATCCATTGAATAACCACCAACCATTAACCAAATTCTCAGAAACTAATTCATCACTAATGAAATAATTGTTCTTTTACATCTTTTTCAGCTAATTTCAGTAAAGACATGGAATTGGAGACGAAATTTCTATTTATAAATCTAGCAGCTCTCATATTAATTACTTTCGTGTTTATGAAGTACGTGCGAAACAAGCTTTTCCTAGCACACCATTCTCGCTATATTTTAGACGCAGTGTTTTCTTGTCACTTAATACTCAAAGTAGCAAAAATTACATGCAAACGAAATTACAACTGCCAAAAGAGTAGAACGAGTTTCTAGCAATTCAGAATAGTGGTAATAGTATGTAACTTTTACCAGATAACAACTTTTAAAATCAAAACGTACATTTATCAGACAGACATTTGTAAAAGTTGAATGCAAACATGTTCCAAGCAACGAATTAATGTATAATGAAAAAAATTATTTTGCATTTTTTTCCTATATCTACTTAAGTCAATGAATTATTCCCATTATTAGCAATATTATGGAAAACAAACTTTGCTAAAGAGTTAACGTTTAGACCATCAGCCAGTTTATAATTTTTGCAAATTCTCTTCTTCTTTTTTACCTTATATAAAATAGCGCATTTAAATTTTTTATATACGGTCGTTCCTGAATCACCAAAATGAACAAAGCAAGTTTTCAGTTTCCGATTTCAAATTAGTTTGCAATATATGAAAAAAAACGTCGACTTAAATTTCGGTGAATTAATTGACTCTTTAGTTCAGTGGCTTGGTGTTCACTCAAATGCGTTGTCATTTGAAAGCTCTCTTTAACCTTTAACCCTAACTTTCGCAAATTTGCCTTACAACCGCTTACTTTAATTAATAGCTAATATGTTTTACTTTTGTATTGTGCTACTATTAGCGTTTTCGCTCTTTGCAATTCAAAAAATCGATATTGTCTTACATTATAAAGCCGCAGGTCAAATGTAAAATACGTTTATTCAAAATAAACATTTAATTACAATAACAGTATTATAGTGAATTTTAGTTAGAAATAAAACGGAAAAAAGCGCAAAACAGAGAAAGATTTGAAAATGCCCTACAATTGCTTACTTTAGAATGTAATGGTCTCGCGTTAATAAAAAGTATTCTATGGCAGACATATCTCATCAATAACGCACTTTTCAAGCGAGTTTTAACATTTTTTTTTTTAATTAAAGTGATTTTTCTTAACATTTCTTAGGCGGTTTTCAAAAATGTGAAGTAGTGTGTGTGAAGCCTGCCTATACGTAAAACCTTTTTGGGCTGGCTTTGTTTATCATTGTTTCGTTTATTTCATTCAAATTTTCGTATTATTTTCATGCACTGAAGTACGACTTACATATATATTTACGTACGTACTTTTGCACGTTCTAGTGTACTTAACAAAAAATGCAAATTTTGTGGAAGAATACGCTCTTGTGTAGGTGGTACGACAGAAAAATAAAATTGAGGCAATTTTTGCTTTAAAGTCTACAGGGTAAACACGCTTAATATTACTTGCAAATTGCATTTTCTTAGAAATCTGCTCCCGTCTTGCACGTGTTCGATAGTTTTATTCCATAGAGGATGTTTTCACTTATTTTGGAAATCAATCAAATTTTGCAAAGTGATTTACTCGAGATTTCCGGTTGTCGCCTTTTATTCAAATTTGCGAAAACACTCTCGTAATTTTGAATATCATTCATAAAAAAAAAAAATGAACATGCATATGCTCAGAGGCAACAAATTGCATTCATATCATCAACCTAACGTGGAATGACAATTGTCTTATGTAGTACGGATAAGCCGCTTTAATATAGAAATTGTGGTTCATAAGCCATAAGATGACAATCACAATAAAATTTCACTTGTTTTCAATAGCTTTTAAGGAAGCATATTTTACTGATCCCATCAAATGCAGAACCTTGTAACCTTTTTCAATTTTAGACTTTAGTCAATGTTTCACTTCATTATCTTTCAAGATTTTTCTGAGGGTACATAACCCGCCCATAGCGTGCCATTATTTTCAGCAGCATTTTTCTTCAAAATAATGCTCTTTTTCCCATCAAAACTTTGACATTTCTTTAAGGTGCAGTAAGTAAGAAAATTTGTATTTATCTTTAGGCGAATCTTTGACATTCGCTACTTCGCACAAGTGAATAAAGGAATTTGAAGAGTCTAGCAAGTCTAGCAAGTCTAGCAAGTCTAGCAAGTCTAGCAAGTCTAGCAAGTCTAGCAAAACCCCATCATTTTTGATATGAATAAAAAACACTTAATCTTTTGCAAAAAAATTTAACATATACTATTACAAAAATTAACGTCAACGCTGCAAAATAACATACGCCAACTTCCGCATATTTGTGCTGTGTAAAGAGCCATAAACTTAAAAAAAAAATCCTGGCTGTATAAGAACCGTCACTTCTCGTAATTGATAAATTCGTTGAAGGGAAATATATAAAAGCAATATGCGTGCATCCAGAAAAGTCGACCAATCGGATTTGAAAACACAACCAAAATGTTCCAATATTTTTTATTTCAATTTTTTTCATTAAATCTTACTAGGATATTTATAAAATGTTTTATTTGTTGTCAACGCCGTTTACTTTATGACTTCTTGCATTTTAATGCTGGTCTTTATGTAGTTTTTTGTTCATTATTCATCATTTTTCTGCATTTGTATTTTCTGTTTTGTTGTACACAAAGTCTATTGCATTTTACCCACATGCATATATGCCCATAGGCATATATGAAAGTCTATATAAATGAAGACGAGATAAATATAATTTAATGAAACATCAAAAACTCATAACACAAGAGTTATAAATACATAGTACACATAAACAATTTACATGTGTGAAGTAGTTATATACATCCATTACTCTACTTGAACAACTCAATTTATTCCGTGCAATACGCTCTCACTCAGTTAACTGAAAGGATACATAAACGGGGCATATACTCATATGTATATAGGCCGAAAAATTCAAAGAAGAATATGAATAGGGAATAATTGAAAAACAAAGCCGGTAAAATATGCAAAATTCTAATTAAGAAAATGATAATTTCAATAACTTACGTGGATTTTCATTGGTAAACATTGTAATCCTTAGAGAGTTGACAATATATTTATGTTATTATGTTATTTTTTAAATGTATTTTTATAAAAATAGATTGAATTGTATGTTTTTAGCCATTTTGTTTAGGAATTTTTAAAATTTCACACGCCTACACAACGCGCTTAGACACGTTAAACACAACCTCACTCATCTACGTTCTTTGAACCACAGTAGAAACAGTTGAACAATTAACCAAGAAATAGGAAAAAGGAGAAAGAAAGAAAGAGACAGACAGAGAGAGAGAGAGAGAGAGAGAGAGAGAGAGAAAGGCAGAGAGACATGGAATATGAGAGAACAAGTTTTATTAAAACTGCATGAAATTGTGATGTTACGGTAAAATACTGCAAAATTATTCCTGTAGGAATATACCGTTATCTATCACTTCCCCTTTTGCATATGTAGTGCTGCAACCCAACAAATGTAGTAATAAATAGAATATAGTAAACGTATATGCATTGTACAGTTGGCGTTGTATATTATTATTATTAAGAATAAAGAACAAGTCTCTGGTGCATAATTTTTTGTCAATTTGTTTTGCCTTTAGCCTCTTTATGCGTAGCAATGTCTTTTAAAGTATGTCGTCGTATTTATTATTTTTCAAATATTTTTCTTTGTTATTATTACAGTATGGCTTTACGCAAATAGGCGCTACTGCAGTCTTCTTCAAAGACAATGACTTATATATATATATTCACTCTATTCCTACTACTATTTCCACTCTCTATTCTACTTGGGTTTGATGAACACTGAATACAAGAAACCAATGCTTTCTTGTTCTCTCATCTCAATATTCGTATGTGAGAAAAAGAACGAAAATAGCACGAGAAAAAAATTCAACTTCACCTTATAAGAAATGCAAAGTATCAAGTGAGTAATTTATTATAATTCATTCTCTTTGGTTGCATATAGTATCTCGTTATCTTTGCTATCTAATGTATTATTTTTGCACACCTTTCGATTCTTTTAGAGGGTTTTTGTTTTACTTTTCACTCACTTATTACAATCTTTGCTATCTCTCTCTTACTAGCTCTCCATACACTTATTTTCTCAATTATTATAATCTTCTCTTGAAATTTTTTTTCTTTTTCATTATATTCAATAATAATATTAATCCTTCTTTTGTTTTCTTCAACTTTTGGCTCTTTTTTCTTCTTTTAACAGTGTGTTCGTATCAAGCTTCCCGTTTTAAACAATCGCACGCGACCAGCTTCAGCTTCACACAGCAACTGAATTTTATTCAGTCAAAATTTCGCAAGGATAAAGGATGCTAAGTTGACTGACACGCACACATGTGCATGCAAAGTTATAGTAAAATCTGCAAATTGGCTTTGTGTTAATTCGTACTGCTTTCATTCATTCTGTTCCGCATTATTTACAGCGGATGTTGTGGATGCTGTTAACAACAACTTAACAGCATCCACACTAATGGGAACTTATTCCTAACTAGTTGGATTTTGTAGAAAAAGTCAATTTTTCCTATTCAGAAAATGACTAGGATGGAAATGAAAGAATGGAGGTGTGAAATGATTGCACCACCAATTTATATGTGATAAACTACTCGTTGAAAACAATTCTTTTTCAAATTTTGATCCAAGAGACCCGCCGCTTTTGACAACAATTCCTCAAACGCATTTTATGTGCTTTCTTTCAAATAATGAAGTGATTGCGGAATGCAAGATTTTTTCTTTTTATTTTATATGACAAAAACACTTCTCATTAACAACAATTCAAAATCAAAAGAAGACAAGTAAGCTAAAGATTAGTTTATGAAATGCTGGTGAACATAAATTTATGCATCTGCAATAACTTGCTTTTAGTTCGAACCAGTTCTTTTCCCGAAAATATCTGGGCAATAATCTATTAAAAATCCCCAATGATCTTTCTTTCATGAGATGATCGAAATTGGTTGGGATTTTTCACTATTTTTTATTGTATTTACTTTGAGATTTGTAGAATAAAAAAATTTTTGTAAAGGTTTTCTACTTGAAAGGATATAAGCATTCTCGTAGAGAAGAACAAGTCTCGATTCGGAAGTATGTCACTGGTTTAGTCTTTCTAATCTTGAAGAACGTCCCATAAACATTTTTAAATGAGTTATTCAAATGGTTGCTCACGGCAAAGTTAATACTGGTATGTGTATAGAGTATGTCTCCTAGCTTAGCTTTAAAAATTTGTGTAATTCAAATAATACTAATTTGGTTATTAACCGTAGAAATGGGAAAATGTTTTTTGTTTGTAAACCTTTTCTATCAGTTGTCAAATACATTTTCTTAAATTTGAAATTTCAATTATAGCTTCATTTTATTTTTTGGTGTTTATCATCGTACAATTTTCTTATCATCGACATTGTACAAAATATCACTGTTAAGATCTTAATATCTTCAATGGAATTCATGCTGAATAATATAGCAATGATATCGATACCGTGCTGGAATGCCTGCCTGAATTTAAATGTTAAATATTTGCTATCATTCGCCTTAATGCCTGGCCTAGGCCTCTTAGTGGCCTTACATCAATTAATAGCTTTACTCGTAGTCCCATTGTGCGCTTTCATCATACTTTACAATCATCGAAAAACGCAATCTAATCGCAAGCAAACACGTTTCTTTGCCATTTGGTTATGGTCTGCAGTAATTTTTACTATATTGATGTACCACTGGGATGTGTACTACGTTCAAATGTTACGAATGACCGTACAAAGGACAGTGACAGTTTTATTAGCCATAGCAGCTCTCTATTGTGGCGGCAATACTATATATATCTTGAAATGGAGACAGGAGCTTAATCCCTCTAGAAGTCCCAATTGCGGAGTACCGAACGAAGATAAAAATATGATGATAGATGTGCAATACCTGATAGAGGAAGATCCGAAAATTTGTATACATTGTAATCGCGAACAGCCGCCAAGTTCAGTGCATTGTTCCATGTGTGGGACATGTGTAAACGGATTTATACATCACAGCTACTGGTTGGATTGCTGTATTAACAAAGAAAATTGTCGCTACTACTATGCAACACTTTTAATGTCATTGTTTTCCTTACTTGCGTACATTTATTTCACTTTAACCATGGTCTGCAATTCATTCTACTTGGGCCGCTTCTTGGATGAACCATTTTTCCTACCGGAGAATTGTTCGATCGCATTCAATGAGTATCTATCTGGCGTATCTTTCGTTTTAGCCACTCAAGCTTGCATTATAAGCATTTATATTTTAATAAAATTATTCAAGAATTTTAATGTGATTTGTCCCTTTAAGAAAATAATCCAATAAAATTTAACCGAAAACTTTAGAAAATCCAATAAAAGTATTTATTTTCGCTAATAAAACGTTTTATAAAAATTTCTTAAATCGTGCCTTATGATGAAAAAGCAACACTACATATTATTTATCTTAAGTAGACGCATCGAAAAAGGAAAATGCGCAGAAGCGCAATTTTCAACATTCAATTAAAAATGTCTTTGTAACAAGAAAAGAAGGCGCGTAATTAAATGTTACAGTAGAAAGACAAGCGTTGAGAATGAAATCACAGGTACTAACCTAGAAATATGTTATGAATAATTGATTGGCTATTGATCTAAAATTCGAACATAAAGGTTTTTACTGCTATATAATTGTTGCAGTTCCGTACATACGGAATAAATAACAATAACGGAATGATTTGAGTAAAAGTTGTAATGAGTACATTTCAGTTACGAAACCACCATGCCAATCAATTTGTCCGATGATGAATGGGGAACATTCTTTATCCACATAAAAATGTATACCGATTTCCTGCTACTATGAGAGAAAGAACGGGGGAGGGGAGGGAGGACGTATTTTTTACATATTGTATTTCAAATTTAAATCTACGTAGTATATATAATATTTAAATGAATCAATATTTACAGTACTACAGTTAAACTACAAGTAGATAGAGGTATAATTTCTGATATATTGGAATGCCATGTGTATATATATATAGTACCATCCATAATTCCCCGCCTTTTACACATATATGATTTAGTTGGCTATAAAAACTGAAGGCTATTCCAAAATGAACTGAAAAGATCTCGATACCCCGAGTTGGTGAAACGCTTCTTGTAATATACAATAAAATTGATGATGAATAAATGAGGAAGTCATGCGTAATTTCTGAAGAAATTATTACACTACGGATGAAACTAAGAACAATTTTAAGGTCAGACCGGAATCCGATAACTAGGTTTTGAAATTGTTAAATATTAATATTATTATAAAATAAATAATTTTAAAGCAAAGTGTACATCAATACACTGAAAATTTGACAGAGCTTTAATCGCATTTCATATCTACTGAAAAGCGAAAAGAAAAAAAGTTTTCTTAAAGAATTCAAATATTAACTCACTTTGATACACCTAATTAAATTTGTAACTAAATACGTGTGTAGGTAAATCTTATATATGTGTATAGTAGGTAAAGAAGCAATTTAACGCAAAACGGAAAGAAAAAAAAACAAATGTTAGTACACTTTTAGGTAATTGAGGTTAAATATGCTATATGCCTTTGCTATGTTCATTGCTGTCTGAATGCCATAATTTTTTATGGTGTCAAATCATACAGATACCTTTCTTTCATTTACTTCTTATGTAGAAAAAGCAGCAACTACAAAAAAGAAGAAAAAGGGAGCGGAACTATGCATTTCGGAATAAGTACACACAATGACACACCATGTTTATATCCACGAACATGCATATGAATGCTTTTACTTATTGTACACATATGTATGAGTTGGTAAGCAAGTAATTGCCTAAGTGTAAATTAAATTCACTTATGTGTATGTTAGTGAGCATGTATGGCCGCACACAATACAACGTATAGTAGTGCAGTATAATACTGCTTTAATATATTTTATTGTGATGTTATTTCGGTTATTTTATACAGTACCGTCGTACTTATGAAATTGTTTACGATTTGTCTCTTTGCTGTCTGCAAGTTTATTTTCTCCTTATACGCGTGAGTGGCTGAGTGGGCAAGTTTCGACTAGCAACTCAATGGTCGTGTGTTCGAATCTCAGAAGCGGTAGAGTTTTTAATAAAAGCCGAAAGCCTTCGATGCTAGTGCTTTAAGACTTTAGTCCTAGAATTCATTTTCTGGCTAAATTTATAATAATAATAATAATAATAATAATAATAATAATAATAATAATAATAATAATAATAATAAGATTTTCTCCTTACATGCACAAGGTCATTATACATCTTTAACGTTAAAAGAAGGCTACTAAATTTTTTAAATAGTTGGACATGCGTCCCTTTAATACTCGTATTTTCCATAGACACAAGGCAAGTACTGCGTATAACAAGATATGAAAGAGAAAAGGTTAAGAAATAGAGGAAATCGTATTAATTCACTTTATACAAATTAAGAATATAAGAGGAAAGATAAAAAAATAAATGAAAGGAAAAATTTTAATAGGATAACGCGTAGAATACCATATAATATGACACCCACGGAGTGAAAAAAGCACAAAAATTATTTTATACAATAAATATGAATGGAAAAATTGGCTTGATATGGAAAAAAAGTAAATGAAGTTAAAGAGGAATGTTAGATATTGTATCAAATAAAATAGTAGTCAACGAAAATGAACAAAAAGGGCTAAAGAGCGAAAAAAGTATCTTAGACCCAACTATAAAAAATAGAATAGAAAATAAGTAATAAAAGCAAAAATGTAAAGCTTATAAAATGGAAATTACACTCTCCTGTCTGTCTGTCCGAGACTGTTATAGTCAAAGATTGCCTGAATCCATGTATGTCTATGTCTACGTAACATTGTATTGTTGTGTAGATGTGCGTTCACATACGTACATAAGTTTTATTCTAAATGGCATTTAAAGTTAAATTGCATAAGTTTATAAGAGTAATTTGAAACTTGTCTTTGCGCAACTTTGTGCGGTTAAATATATGTTGTTTGTTAGTAACGCAATTGGAATCCCTTTTGCCGTTGCCCTTTCGGCGTAACCTTCGGTTATCTAGAATTTTTAAATAATAATTTGACAATACTTTTGATAACGACAGGAACACGTACCTTGCAAAAATACAAAGAGATTATATTTAACTTTGAGAAAAAGCCTTTAAATACACCCCACTTTCTTATCCCAACTAGCCCGTACTCTGAATGGATGCACATTAGATTGATTAAAAATTTGCGATGGGTATAAATACGCGTTTAAAGTTTCGTAAAATAAATATCTTCTTTGTGTAATATAAAAAGAAAAAATAAATATTACAATTAAGCGTATTCATGTTTTCTTTTATATATAGCAACTCTGAATCCATATAATAACAATTATAACACTATTATTTTGTTAGCGGCTCCAATCTATAACACTTAGAACACTTAGAAATGTGCACCAATGCCCAAAATCAGAAATGGATGCAATAAATTCAGATCAAAATTCTATTGTACTGTTCAACGAGTTTTTTTTTTTTGTACACGGGTGTAGAATAGGATAATAATCGTATTTCATTGGGTAGATGGTTCCACGAATGAGCAACCGTGATCAGGAGCGATTTCCCAAAGACTGAACTACTTATTAAGTGCAGCGGATTCAGTAACTCTTAGCAACCTCGACGATACTCTATTTGCCGATCACTCGATAAGTCGAACTGTACAATCTGACGTGAGATTTGAGATGTTATAACATGTGCAAATAACTTCGACGATATAGGTAAGCTGTTTATCGGTCTTCGATTTGCGGGATTGAATAAAGCACCAGTATTACATATTAGAATAAGTTCGCGAGGTTCCAGTATTCTGTATAAACAGAGGTTGTTATAATGCTAAAAACAAATATACTATATGTTACTTATTAAATAACAAGCTATTTCTCAAAATTTGAACGGTATTCCATCAACACCGCAGGCGCCTGATTTAAAGTTATCAAACGTAATGTGAATAAATGCAGACAACAAACACAATTTGTGTGAACAAACGGCGTTAACAAATGTAAAGAAAAATGTATTATGGGATCTCACAAAGAGCGTATCTTTCCACATCTTGTCACAGCTAAAATTCAACCATCTCAAAAATAGTTATTTATATGGTCAACATCGACATTGCCGTTGACTGAGCCAATATTGTTAGCTATCCTTAACAGATTCCACATACCCTTGGGGGCAACATTATTAAATATTCTACCAAAGAAACTTTTCTGCATTCTCCGCATAGTTGTTTTTGCCTTGGTCCTATACCTGCGAAAAACATTCAATTTATAAGTGGTAGGATCTTTAACATAAGCTTTATATGCCGTGTGCCTAAGAGATCTTGCATATAGTACATCTGGGGATTTCATTCACTTCGCCGACGTCCGATTAATTTTAAATCGAGACAACGGAACAAGGGAAAACAATTCAGATATCAAATTTTTCAGTATGAGATTTTAGCAATTTACGTCATTAGTATTATAAAAAGAGGGAAGGCTTGGACAAGTACACAAAAAGCTACATCACGAATATCCATCAATGAGTAATCTCGGTATTCAATATAGTCGCTCGATATTCTATTTGAAGTTAAGGCCAATTCAAAAGAAATACACTTAAATGCATGGTGGGACGATGAAAATGGACATTCAAATTGGCTCGTAGTACACAAAAGAGGTTGATCAGAAATAAGGAAATAATCCAAAAGAGAGATTGTGTCATTACACACCTGAAAATGTGTCGATAGCGTATTATGTCGTCGAGAGATATTTAATCGATTACATAAAGAGTGCTTTTACCGGTTTTATGCTTTGAACATCGCCGACAATCGGACTCAGGTTGAAGTTAACAGATGACATATTTGTGTGTTATAGGTTGAAGCCGCATTACGAAAACAAAATTTACAGCTAATCGAAGTAACATTATTTTTTGATACAAATTATATTTTTTGAAATAAAGGAAAAAAGACAAAATTGAAAAGAAAAGAAAAAAAGAATACAAATCTGAAAAATTATTCCATTTAGTACCATTTTACCAAAGAAACTACTGATTCTATACAAAGAAGAGAGAATGTCAGATACATATTACAGAGAATCTAGACGTCAGTGGCATTTCTGGTGCAATATTCAACATATTTCTGTAGATTAAACCAAGAGAGCTAAAGAGCGTTGTCTTCATAACAAGACCACTATCGTGAATAGCTGCAAGTTAAGGAGTTACAAGACTTTTTAGTATCTCTCCCTTATATTAAATATATCTAATGTAGTCTTGACTTCATTCGGTAATTCATTTTTCCCTTTTCAATTTACGACAGAGATAAGAACGTTTATGGGCCATGGGTGTAAGGTGATTACTTAAAAAAATTCTTCTTCTTCGTGGTCTTCCATCACATATTTTAATGTTAAGGAGCGAGCTGCGTAATATTTTTTCATTGTTGAGTTCCTTTTGGCAACCGTGTTAAATGTTATCCTCCTTTTTGTTTTTTATGTGCCTGCGTTTTCATTCAAGGGGACTTTATATATTCTCGCCATCTTCATAATCTTGGATATGATGTTTGGAACAACCTGGTGCAGTCCAGTCATAACAATGTTCAGTTTTTTTAGACGGTTTATTAGAGCATTTTGTGACTTTTCCAGATCATTCATTCTACCGTAGTTTTTTTGGTCCATTTGTTCGACGATTTCCCGGCATTGATTCACCTCTGATTTTATGTTTATAATTTTACCAGGCAAGTTCGTTAAGCTTTGCGTCAATGACTTTGGTTGTGTAATCCTTCGTGTTCTTCCTACTTCTTTCAAGTTTGGCATCCATACTCTTGTCTTTTTCATAAATTGCCACTTGCAGTTGGGCGACAAAATCGCTGGCAGCTGCTTTTGACAGCATTTTGGTTAGTGAGCACAATTTGTTGTCTATTTATCACTATAGGTTGATTAGGTGGTCTTTTTCCTATTTTAAAATAAATCAAATAATTATTGCCAATCAACGTCCGAAGCCCTAACGCTTCATTGTCTGCAATTTTTACTGTTATCACTATCGTTGTTGAGCGTAGTATAAGCGAAGTGATCTTGGGTATTTAATGGTCGGCCCGGGCCGAATGCAATGCTTTTAATTGTTTTCGTTTTATTCAAGTTTATTGAAATCAATTTGTAAGTTATAGAACAGTCACTCTTTAACAATGGTCAAAAATTTCCCAAACTTTTTATACCACGACACCTTTACATGCGTTTTTATGCCCATAAATAGACAATTGATTCCCGCAGGGAAAAATTCAAGTGCCTATAATATAAAAAAGTGTTAGTAATGAAGAGAATATTGTCGCAATAGGCGATGATCTAAATTTGTCTGCTACGCACTATTTCGAAGAACTCAGCACTTTACCTTACCGTTGAGTGTGTGGCATATTATAGAAATAAATTGTAAGAATAATAGCATTCTGCATAGCTCACGAAAGTGTTGATCTATTGAAACTTCAAAGTTCGGCAATAGATGCCCATAAATAAATATCTATGTAAATATGTATTAAGGCGAAGACCCTGGTTACTGTATACTATAAATTTCATATTTAAATATTTCGTAAAGTAAATCGATGTAAGACATCTCACATACTTGAAAAAGCACTCATTTCAGACAGTTACGGTCTTTTTGATCTTTAACAACCTTTACCTTCATGGATGTTAATTACGTGCCGATATCGATAAGAGTTTCCAGGCGACGCTCACAAATCTATTTGCTGGCTTTGCAGCGAATTGATCGATCAATTTATATACGAGAAGAAAATGTTGTTATTGTTAATGACATTACAGTCGTTTATTTAAACTTTAGAAAAACTATTTTGAAGTTAATATCTGCTAAAACTTAAATAGTCTAAAAGATCTTTTTAAATCTCTTTGTAGATTTATTACCTTTCATCTTTTCGTATATTACATTCATAGCTTGCTTAGCAATTCATTAATGTTTTGCATCGTACGAACTATTCAAGAAGCAGAAATAAAAAAGGATTCCTGTACCGGAAAATCGTGACAAAATGCCGTCCAACCGAATAATAAAAACAATGAGTAAATAAACATTCATTCGTTTATCGATGTACATAAACAAAATGTCTATATAGAAAAAAAAAAACAAAAACCACAAATTATTTGTACATATCGTTGTTTTGAGTACAAGAAACAAATTTCAATAAAATAAATGCTAAGATGACAAACTCAACACTTAAAGTGAAAATATGCGCTTTGCACATTTTTGCTAAATTTATAAATATTTATGTATAATGCATATAACATGAAGCATTACAATGTACAATAATCATAAGAACACCACCATCACACTAACGCAATGTTTACATAACCTGACGGGAGTATATTAAAAACTAATCACATAAACTTGGCGTCAAAGCGAAATGAAAAATAATCTCATGATAAAAATGCTAACACGCAATGTAGCGCACACACGCACATTCGATTACGGTCCCATAAAACGAAACCCTTTAAAAAAAACCTCAGGTGTTTGTGCATTTTTATTTATTTATTTATTTATTTATTTATTTTTCTTTTTTTATGAACGTAGAGAAGTAATTCCGTAAATTTTCCTTTCACTCGCAAAAATTACTCTCACAAGATAAAATTCTGCATAGTTTTTTTCATGTGAAAAAGAAATAAATAAATGCAATACTTTCGGCTTAAGCCGATTTTTTAATTCTTACCATTTAAGTAAGTTACGATTAAGAAGTCGAATTTCGATTTCATCTATTGTATGAAAAGTGTTTCTTAAGGTCTTGTCTCTGATGAGCGCATAAACGACATTCTCATCAGTCCTTTTACATATTAGCCCACAATAGACACACAACTGTTGTTGGTTTGTATGCAAAAAATAAATAAAAAAATTGTAAAGAAAATTGAATTGAAAAGAGAATGGAAGAAAAAATAATACATAAACCCTAAGGAAATGTATTGGATGTATTGGGTTCCGAGAACGGAATAATTGCAAACAATGGGGAAAAAATGGAAAGCTTGTTCTTCCCTCCCTGCCCTCTCCCTTAAAAACTATACGTACTTTCAACACCTAAAAGCCATATAATTATCATTCTTTCGATGAAAAACGCCATTTTTTTTTGCAACCATTCAACTCGAATTTGTACACCTAATTGATTCAAAAGTTTCAAGTCACTCTTTCAAGTTACTCATTTAAGGATTTGATTTGAATTAATTGGTGGAATGTCCTTTGCATCTCGAGAAACTGATAGCGTAATATTTTCGTACACAGATTTAAACAGTTCGTTGGCTTCAGAGATTAAAGATCGGAAGTTAGTAAACTCTGGCGATTCGTTGGGAAGAAACTTTCTCTTCAAAATGACTCGACCAATTATAATCACTACACTATGCATACAATCAATCAATTGTCTATTAATTGCTTTTATGAGAAGTGCAGAGAAACGATCAAAGGACCAAAGTGATATGCGAGCACGTTAAAATTCAATAACTACCTTCTTTTATGTTAGCTTACACATATTTTGTCATGACAAGTATGTTCTTTTAAAAGAATCACAAGCTTTTTCAAAAACGAAAAAAGCACTCCCGTGTGCTTTGAGCCAACACTTTTCTACCAGAAAAAGTCGGTAGCTCGATTTGAAATTTTACGGCCGCGCCTATAAATGATAAAACTTTAAAATTTGTCAAAGTTTACGTCTGCCTTAGTTGTTCGTAACTATCGCTTTAAGAGCCTTTCAACCAACGTAACACTTAGATCTAATATTATACAATTGTTAACAGATTCTTATATAAGCAAGAGATGAAATATTGCTAAAAACTGCAATCTGTAGCTTCCTCCAAAGCGCTAACTCAATCTTTATTTAATTATCAAACTTTACAGAATTGATTCGTTTTTTTCCCTAAGTGTGTGTAAGTGTACTAACTTAAAGATTTTATTCATTCATGACCATGAGCTCTTTCCATATCTTATCATTGCTTTTACAAAAGCATTGTCAATATTATTCAGGACAAAATGTAAGGATTTCTCCATTCATCCAATCGTCTCTGTCCCCATTTATCTATCTTTTTCTTTCTCTCTCGCTCTTCCTTTCAAAAGAATACTCGTAACGGTGCTTGATAGTAGTAAAATAGATCAAGTCAAAATCTCATGTTGGACATAATTTTGTATGGCCAATGGAATCCCTAAAACGGCTTTTAGATGTTACAAACATGGCGGCAAGCGCATGTATTATCCCCTTTTAAGTAAATGCAATAAAAATAAATTTTTTTTTTTTTTAATTTCCTTGAAAAATGTAAAACAAAATATTAAGTCATAACAAAGTAATATACCAGCAAACGATACACCTGAGCTTCTTTTATAAACACATTTTAGAGTAAATGGGAAAGATACAGAAGAAGGCAAACAAGCATTTTAATACATCATTGAATTGCTAAGCATGCTGTGTGTAATAAAATGAAGAATTAAAGTTTTATAAAAACTGTAAGCCTGTCGTACACATATTTAATATAACATTTAATATTAAAAAAAACTTTCCAAATATTTAAGCTTCACAAAGAATAAATTTAAAAGGTTTCCATAATATAAATGATAGCAGGATCGTTCTTGGTCCAATTAATATTGAATTTTTTACCGTCTCTGAAACGACCAATCGTTTCATTGCTAATCTTCTACATAAGTTTATAATATCAAATGGTTTTATGTTTTATTAGGTGGCTTAGAGATAGGGTCGAAAAAAATGTTGAAGTTGCAAGGAACGCCAAAAGACACAAGCCCTCTGTCTCTTCAACATATTGAATGAAAAAAGCTTATGTTAAGACTGAACAGCGGATTTAATTGCAATAAATTATTTAAACTTTAAATATGCAGCGATTTTTGTAAATAAAGTAAAATTCAAATTTCAGTTGACAAAGTGATAATTAAAAACAAAAAATGCAGTCAGTTTCCCGTTCCCACTGGAGATCGGGTCTAAAGCAAGGTACTAAAATTTGTTTGGACCTGGCCTTTTTTTGCTTCTTATGGCTACTCCTTTCCTTTCTGTGCCACAAAATTTATGCTCAGCTTAGTGTTATTATATTTATTTAAAGATTAAACCTTCTTCTTAATCGACGTAGTAGCACACAGTTCTTTTATCTTGAGATTATTTTAAGACCGTTCGCCCTCCGACACTTTTCAAAAGTTATCAAGCATGCATAGGATTTTTCGCTCAACGACGGCATTTATCGAACTTGGTTTTTTATAACGCGATTTGTGTGGAATATTGCGTTGTGCTGCTGAAACTAGTTCAGGCAATTCTTCCAAAAATACATTGGAAACATCCCGCCCACTACTTCTTTTTCTGCTAACAAAACACTCTACAGCTTCTCGATTTGAATATACGCCTGTACAACAAACTTGCACAATTTTTAATTAATCTGACCTTTTAGCTTCTACGGTATTCACGTATATATACATGTGTTTATTAGATAAAAGAAAAATGAGAATCAAGACGATTTTTCTTCGATTTCAAGTGAATGGATCTATGAGTCTTTATTTCAATGTAAATTTTCATGATTTGAACATAACCGACTGACAAAAGTATTATTACTATTTCTATAATTTTTTGGCCTAATTATTCAGCAAATTTTCATTTCCATTGTAGGTGTTTTAGGTGTTTATTTCGACCAAAAGCAGAGATCACGTTATATTCTTTACCGGAAATTGTCTGGCAAACAAATAAATTTTCTTAAGTTTCCCATAAAATAAAGCACAACTAACTAATCTTTCTCTTCCAGTTTTCTGTTTAATCGAAATCTTTTTTCCTTTATTAATTTATTTACTGCTGTTATGTGTGTGTGCTTCTTCTATCTGATGTGGCACCTAAGGAATTGCGAAAGCTTTCAAATTTCAAGAAAAATACCGAACGAGAAGACAATAACAATGTAAACAGCTCCACTATTGCATTGTGTTATAACCCATAGAACTTGATGATGAACATTAAAGTAAATGGTTATAACCCTTTTCAACAACAATAGCAACAATAACTATGCAAGGCATGTTTATATATAAACGCTTATATGTAAAAGGGATTTATATACCGCAAAATATATATATGACTTTTGTATTATACCGTAAGTATATATGAGCAACGTTGCACAAGTTTCGCGAGACTTTCGAAGAATGCCCACTAGCAATGAACATCTAGTTTAGTTGGATATATACTCGCCGGTAACATATACATATATATATATATATATATATATATATATATGTGTTTGTTTGTGCACATTTCGCACACAGTTCAGCAAATAATTTAACGATGCATAAAATGGATGATAAAACGTGGTAAAATACCAAAGCACTACCTTAAGCATACATATTGTAGAAATATACAGAGACAACTAACCAAAAGGGGATCACTGAATAACTTCAAAATACAAGTATAAGTGATTTTTTTTGTATCTTGGAAAATTTTTCCAAGAAAAACAAAGAGAAATTTTACCTTAAAACTACCACGCAAGGAAATCCTCATCCGATGCTTCGTATAGATATATATAAA
>KK502535.1:433298-459126 GCA_000688735.1 Glossina austeni | reverse complement strand
ATGCGTGCACGCATCAGTGTTAGGTAGGATAGCCAAAGCATCATAGTTTGTATTGTAGTTTCTTCAAGATTAGTACATATTTTATACTTTCACACTTCCTCCAAGATCTGTACATTTTTAAATTTGATGTTTACTCTTCGACTTCTTTGACTTGCTCTTGGATATTCTCTCACAGTACTTTTACGCGAAAGCGTGCTTCACATTTGAAATTTTATCAGAAATATCTCTTCATTTGCATTATATATGAGTGCATATTCTTTTGTATTTTTGTTTTATAATAGAAGTAGAAACATTATTATCTGCTGTTGTACATGCCATCATATTCACCTTTTTTATACAATTTTTTACTAAAGCATATGTAAGTACATATCCCAGCTTTATTGATTCATTCGCGACTACATGAATTTCGATATCAGCTCATTTGCCAGATCAATTCACAAACCGGCAACCTTCACCGCCAGGGGGAAGATTGAATCCATAATACGCTTAAAATGCTTTCAGCGAGAATAGTCATAAAAAAAATATTTGCCTGAAAATAAATGGGAATCTCTTAACGAAAACAAACAAGTAAGAAAATTAAATTTGGTCGGGACCGAATCTTTTATAGCCATCATCGTTATCCTAAAAAAGACAAAAGAAATAAACGTACAACATTTTCATCCTATATAATATTGATTGGGCGCAGCTGATTTTTCCTATTTTCAAAATAAAAGTTTTTCTCGTAGAGGTATGTGTGTGTTGTAGGCGTGGCCTTCGCAGAGTGTAAGTCAATTCCAAATTCTTTTGCAATTTTTGGGCGATATCTTCATTTTTGCTAACGGGAGAATGTTTACCGCAAATACTACAAAGTTACCCAAACAAACAAATGGACGGACGAACAGACGGACATGTTTAGGTGCATTCAAGCGTTGTAACTGGCCAAGAATTTGTATACTGTGTCGCGTTTTTGAAGCTTGTTTTTGCGGGTTATAAAGGTATTGAAGAAATAATTAACTTTTGATACACTATAATATTGGGTAGGCGTGGTCAATTTTTCCCATTTTTGTGCACAGATGTTAGAGCATCGCCCAAGGAATGTGCGGTCGAATTTTTGTACATTTATTTGCTATAGTTAACGGGTAATGAGCAAAAAACCAATTTTTCATTCCCTTTGAAAAACCGACGTGTTTTCAATTTACGAGGTTCTGTGGGCGTGTCGGTCGACTGATTTGGCCGTTTTTCAATACCAACCTGCGTGCGAGAACTTGCAATATCTTTTCCAAATTTGAAATCGATAGCTTAATTTTTGCGGTCAGGAGAATGTTTGCACAGACGGAGAGACGGGCATGTTTAAATCGATTTAGAATTTGATGCTGATCAAGAATATATATACTAATATATACTTTGCGGTGTCTCTGAAGCGTCTTTCCAGGCGTTGCAAACGTTTTGACAAAATGAATGAATCATCCTTCGGCGATGGCTATAAAAAAAAAAAACTTCATTTCACTTACTGGCATATTTATTTATTTATATTTTACTTACTTACACATGAAACTCAACTAAGCCAAATTAACAGTCGAATTCTATTGACTCTTAGAAGTAAATCTTATATTAATTTTTATTAAAAACTAGTATAAGGTATATAAAGAGAAGTAAAGAAAAAAAATGCTAATACTAATATAATATAATAATAATAATAAGGAGAAAAAAGAAAAGGAAAAAAGCATGTACATAACTAGCACAGAGATACAACCATAACCAGTACAGAACCAAAGTGCAGGTGAATCCTTAACCCATCGCAAACATGCAAAAGCTTGCTAACCGATACACTAATCAACAACAATTAATTTTCCAAATATAATAAGATATTAAAGTTTAGAGATAGTTTAAATATAACATAGGAAAACCACGCGTATTAAGCATAATTGTTTTGATAGACTTTAGAGAGTCCGAAATTGATATTCAGTGATAGACATCATTTAGGTTTCTGGAAACAACTCTGAACGGATTAAACAGCTCATAATTATATTTACGTTGACTAAGCTTAATGAAAATAAAGTGCCTACAGAAGCGATTAGGGAAATTAAATTTTATCTCACCAAGTAATATGGGTGAGTCGATAGTACCATTTATTAACTTAATTAAGAATGAAACACAAAGAATAAATTTACGTTTCTAAAGTGATGGTAAGGATAACTATGTTTAGGGAACACCTGTTTTCATAAGGAAGTGGGTTCCAACACAAATTCCTAAGGGCAAATACCAATTGAATCAACATGACCTCTATAGGAAGGAGAACACACAACAGAGGGATACTCTAACTAAGAGGGATTGATCTAACTAAGCACATGTATAGACTTTTTATAAAGATCCCCCAGTTTTTTGGACCACCTCATAATGAAACCAAGCGCGGACCTAACTTTACTTAAAGAGAGCTCAATGTGCAGATTAAAACGTAATCTTTGATCGAATAGAACTCCTAAATCGATGAACGATTCAACATTTTCCAACTTGTGTGAGTCAATGAAATACTCCGTACTGAATGACTTCCTTCTTAAGAAAAAACACTTCTTGCGTTTTTCAAGTTTAATTCCATAAAATTTAACGAGCATATATTTAAGTCCATTTGAAGCTGTTACGGATGCGATTCCAAGGGGAAGAAAGAAAACCGTTTAACATCGTCAGCGTACATTAAGATATGGCTGGGGAGACCATTAATGTAAAGATTAGATAAAAGGGGTTCTAAGTGGCTGCCTTGAGGGACGCTAGACGTCATGGGAAGTTCATTCGAGGTGATGCAGTTAAACAGAGTCCTGAATGTTTTGTTATTCTGATAAGGGTTTTCCATTTCACAAAGTACAAAGGGAAAGGGCCAGAGGCCAGGAGTTTGAGGGTGAATAAGTTATGGTTAACTAAGTCAAACGCTTTGCTAAATTGATTGTTGACATTTGAATCGGAATTAGTGACTGAAAAATTTCGCCGGAAGCATTCAGCAAAGAGATTTGAAATTTCAATATCACCAGAAGACTTGGAGCCATTGAAATATGGAGATTTTTTTCTTTGAGTTGACAAACTTATAAAAATATTTAATATTAACAAGCAGTGAAGGTTCTATCAGTTGAAGGTATCTGTAATAATATTAGTGGTTGAGATTAATTATATCGATGCCATGCAGCGGAATAGGCGAAATAGTCATAAGCAGAACCACTTTTCATAAATTTTTTGAAAAGTTTGTTTTTCCTATTTTTGTAATATTTAATATCCTTGTTAAACCATGGCGGGCACCTGCTTCGAGGGCGAGCTTGCTTGATCAGAACGAAGCCAGATATAGCTAGGTTTAATACATTCTAGAACGATGATAGTAGGTTTTCAATATTTCCAGCAGAGAAATCAAGCATAATGTGTGACAGATGAGATTTAAGCAGTGAAGTATTAGTTTTGTTAAAATCATAATAGTTGGAAGGATGGAGGAAGTTGGATTTGGAAGGTAAACTTCGCGATCAAGTAGAGTGAATTTTAGAGTTAAGGCCCCTAACATTTTGGTAAATGAAAGTTAGTGGCCTGAGGAAACATTTAAGTGCTGAGACGATGAATCAGATTAAGGAGAAGGGGAGGTGGAGTACCACACGCTACACTATAAGTCGGTTTTGGGGAAGAAGATGGGTGCTCTAGATAACGACACTCATTGAACGCTGACTTGATTTTTTCAAACTTCCCACACGAAGTTGCGATGTTTGCTTAGTTTAGAGAACCCAATTCTTTTCTCCGTGAACAGCTTATGAAAATCAATATCTCGCTTCCTGCAGTCGTGACATGACCTACGTAAAGCCCTCGAAGGATCGAGGACTGCATCTGCAGCACGGCCATTGATACCCGCACACTTCGCATGACCAAAACGTTCTCAAAGCCAACAGGTAACGAGTCGTTCAGATTCAGACTCCGTTTTTGTTCGACATAATGTAAAAACCTCTTCACATCAAAAAGTAACGAATAAGAGATTGAAGAGAGAAGAGAGAGAGATTGTGAAAGTTTGTCTCGCACACAAAAATTATCTCTCCAATTAGACGTGAACTTCACACTATTAAAGAATACAGTAAATAAAGAGTAAGCCAAGAGGAAAAACTGTAAGCACGCAAAAAAAAAAAAAAAAAAAGAAACAGACTTATTACGGAGAGCACACGTGCTGATCGCAAAAATCAAACGAATGTCACGACAAATAATTATATTAATTATTCTTTAAACGCGTATAAAGCTATAAAGCAACAACATAAGAAAAAGAAATTGCAAAATTTCTTCGCACAAAGTAGAACAATACGACTACAACACGTGCGCAGAGTTGGCAACCCGGAAAATGTCTGGCTTTTATTTACTATGCCAGCTTTCAAGCAAGGTGTGCTTTTGCACTTGCTTTTATTGTAACAACGAGTACATCTTGATGACATTGCGTGGTCCTTTTTCATTTTTTTACTTCGATTTTCCTAATAGTTTTGGTTTGTTAAATAGATTAAAGATTAAGATTAAAGAAATATTTGTCATAAATAAATGGCTTAAATGAAAGACTAACTGCAATTGTGTGTTTGTGTTTTATCATACATACGTGCAAAGGCAAGTCAACTGAGTCTGAATATTCTGAATACTTAAAAAAAAAACAAAAACTTTTTGTCTTTTTCCTTAAGGCTTTCAGCAACTTGAGTAGAAAACTTATTATCGACGGTTTGGTATTTTCTTACTCAATTTTATTCCTCTAACGATACCTCATTGATTTCCAACATACTCTGACAACCATTATAACCTTCAACTTACGTAAGCATGCAAATTAACGCACACACTTGTGAAGATGTGTATTTCGTAAATCTCAAAAGCATTTATATAGCAACTTACAATCTGGGCATAACATACAAAAGGGCTTCCATCAGCGGCATAACACGGCCGTTTTTACCTCACAAAATTTATTTATTTAAAAATTGTAAATTAATTTCAATAACAATAAGGAAGAAAATTATATTCGACGGGGCCGAATCTAGCATACCCACCACTATTAAGATATCTTTCGCCACTGCCTTTTATCTTTTTCTCATAAAAAGGCGGTTGGGATAAAATCTATTTTTCACCTTTTACGTCATTAAAAGGTATTGTTAAGAAAAATTAATCTACCACGTCGTGACATCTGCCATAACTAATTTAGTATTAACACACTTATCTCGCCGCACTCTACACTTCGAGTCCTTTTATGTGATACCTATATTGCTAGTCTTATTGTAGTGAAGTAGCGTATTTTTAGGCAGATAATATATCTTCATTTGAGGAGTGTATAAACTTCTTGATTTTTTGCGATCAAGTGCCAAAACCACGCATACACACAGACGGGCAGACATGGCTTAATCGATTCACAATTTCATACTGATGAAGAATATATATAGTGTATGGCGTCTCTGAAGCTTTCTCTGGAGTGGTGTAAACATTCCCCCTTCCTTAAATGGTGGATATGAACATTTAAAAAAAAAAAAGAGAGTAAATAAAAAAACGAATGTTTTTTGAAAATACACAAACATGCGTACATATATATATAATATTTGCATACTGCATTATATATTTTAAAATAATGGGCATATTCATTACACGTGGAAAATATGCAACTCCCGACCTGATATGCTATCATACGTGCCATCGACTTAGTATATAACTATTCGACGCACGCTTATTGAACGATCTTGGCCCAGAAAATTGTCTACACACGATAAAATCGCATAAATTAGTTTTCATAATTGCTTGCGAATGAACGAAGAACGTTTCCTTAACTCTCTTCTGTGCTTAATAGTGTTCAAAAATTTAAAGAGTTTCCAATTTGTTCTTTTAATATCACTTGAAACAGACGAAAAAATAATGTTCAGCCGTGGCCGAATTATTGGTAACCACCGCTTTTATCCAAAAAAAGACTAAATAAACGAGAAAGCGACTACGCCTCGCTGACTTTTTACATTTTTATGTAGGATATACGTGGAAATTTTTACTGTGTAATACTGCGCCCAGACAGGAAGACCAATATTCAAGTTAAATTGCGCGGGTCAAATTTCATATCATAAACGTCATCAGGGTTTCAGCTGCTGACACAAATGCACTTTTTCCTATTTTTACAACGTGTGTGAGAAGATGATTTCAGAGTGTAAATCGATCATAAAACTTAGATCTACGCATACGACCCCGAAACAAACGATCGATCGAGCGAATATCGTGTAAAGGTGAAGCCGTGAAAAGTGAAGTCTTCTTCGATTATCGCGGTGTTGTGCACTACGAATTCCTTCCGCTGCGCCAAACTATAATAAGAAATATTATTTGGGTGCTATGCATCGTTTGCGTGAAGCTGTTTGTAAAAAGAGGTCGAATTTGATATAACAAAGAAAAAATTGAATTGACCCTCCTTTTTGAGCGCAGTAATATCTATAGGAGTTTATAAATAACGAGTAAAAAATATAGAAAATGTAAATATTCTTAGTTTCTTTTCCACTTTAACTTGCGTGTAATAGTTTCAACGGTTTTGTCAGAATTCAAGGTTATATGCTCACTTTTGCGACCAAGAGAATGCTTACCACTACTATTATACTAATTGGCAGATGAACGGGTGGATAGACGAGCGAAGGGGAATATGGAAATCGATGAAGGATTTGATGCTGACCAAAAATATATATGTTTTATAGTCTTTGAAGCTTTTCCTTCTGCGACTACTTTCAACATTTGAATGAGTTGTGGATATAAAAAATAAACTTTCATTAATCGCCATTTCTTTCAGGTAAAGATCCGAAAACCTAATCTACCTTAGACTCGATGTGCCTTCTAATATCTTGTGTTAAAACTATCGGATCTAACTAAAATCAACTTAGAAATAAAAGACTTTTCATTGCTCCTTAAAGCAAGCATCGAAAATCTTATCACTTTATGGCATATATTTAATTGTTAAGCCTAAAAGAGAACATTTCGAAAACTCATAATTAAAGTCATTTAAATAAAAATTTAGCAAAACTCAGCGTTTTTATCTACACAATGCAAAATGCATCAGTAAATGATTACAATGTCGTGCATTAATATACAATAACAGCAATAACAAGAAAAGCAGAATTACAGAAACCGATCTATTTCAGAAAATAACGAGCAGATCAGTTTCAATTCTTCACTTCAATTGAAATGAAGCTACAACTAAATTGATCAACGGGCATAGAGTTTTATGACCAAGCTGAAGCTGAAGCTGAAGCTGAAACCAAAACTGAAACGTCAATCATTCTACGCCTTAAAACATTGGAAAAGTAAACAAGTCAGAAAATTATATTCGGGCGTGATCGAATCTTGTATACCCTTCATCGTGATCTTAAAAAAAGAAAAGAACTAAATTTTCGTATTCTTTAATATTGTAGGAGTGCGGCTAATTTTTTCTATTTTCAGAATATAAGTATAAATTTGTATGTTGTATGTGTTGTACTTTATTAGTAAGAAGCAAAAAACAGCAAAGTGAAGATGCGCACAGTTTTTCTTATATAAACGTATGGGCGCTGTAGGAGTGCTCTTTGAAACGTTTGACACCGTTTTTAATTCTTTTCCAAGTTAGCAGGCGATATTTTTATATTTGCGAACAAGAAAATGTTTACCATAGATACTACGCAGTTGTGCAGACGGGAAGATGGACAGACGAACGGACGGACATGCGTAGCTGCATTCCGAATTTGAAATTTGCCAAGAATTTGTATACTTTATAAGGTTTTTGGGGCTTCTATGTGATTTCAAAAGAAAACTAAATTATTCTATTACTATTAAACTGAGTAGGCGTGGCCAACTTTTTCCATTTTTGTACAGATGTTACAGCTCCTCGAATCGAATATACATTAAAATTCTTGTAAGTTTATCTGCCATAATTTGTGATTCCAGCTTTCCTACGACCAGAAGAATGTTCACAACAAACCGGACAGATGGACATAGTTAAATCGATTCAGCATTTAATACTGACTAAAAATATGTATACTTTGTGGGGTTTTCACAACTTCCTCCTGAACAAACATTACAAACATTTTGGCAAAATGAATACGCCCCGCATCCTTCGGTGATGGGTATAAAAACAAATATTTTTGTGTTCAAAGTGAATAAAATAAAATTTATAAGCCTTAACATTAACTCGAGTGTGGAAATATGAAAAAATCTTCGATAAATTGCATTTATTGTACATATTTTAATTCCAATTAATTTCCAATATATTTCTTATCTATTTTGAATTGGATAAAGAATGTGTAAAGTTGAAATCAAAACCTTGTTGGACCCATTTTGCGACTCAATATGGAGATGATCGCCATGAATAGCTGGTTCAAAGATTTTCAGAAATATCCTTACGAGGTCAAAAGTTGGGTGCTTTTTCAACATTGTGAGCATGTATGTAAACAAATGGCAGTCATTTTTGAACCACCAAATTCTAATTGATCAATAAATGTTTATACTAACTTTCATCCTCTTATATCCATTTGTGCGACTGCGGCGTTTTCACAAAAAATCCCTTCAAGCCGAAATAGGTTTTTGCAAGACGTAGGCAGATTTAGCGTTAAGTTCGTCAACTTCCTAAAACGTAAGAAATGACGTATTTTAAGTAATTAAAAGAACGGGAAACCCCCATATACTTGTCCAATTTCTATACAGTTTTTTGTTATATGTTGGAAAACTGATGCACCGTGCTACGTTAAGGAATGATCGGAAAGTTGTTTAGCACATAATTAAAACTCTATTCTATTGTTCACCCTCAGCAAGTTTACATAAGCATATTACTAAAAGTCGTTAATATCTATTTTGGTGTCTCATAAGCGTTGGACAAATCTAGTACCGTTTCTGCGTATATAAAAAAGCACAAAGTCTTCGTTTAAGCAAAAAAATTATGGAAAATACTCTTAAATGTTTTCTTGTTTTTGTACGCTGAAGAGATCAATATGAAGACTACGGATTTGTAGTCGCTACAACTTAAGGCAAAAATATTGTTTGCAATTCAGTAAAGTATTCAGGCTCTGTTGACCCTACAAAGCGCGTACGTTTACTGTAAAGCCAAAGCTTATTTTCATGTGGGTTGATCTTCTAATACTTAAGATACAAAGATCTCGAGAATTTAATAAAAATAATTTTAATACCTTCAGGTGAATTCCACGATAAGATGTTTTGCTTGTCTGCTTTAAAGTTTTTATAATAATGTAAAGTATATTCGAATTCAAGGTATGATAAAGCTTAGCTGGTGGATATCTAAAATTTGCCTTAAGGTGTGTTTTTTAATAAAAGTATTTTTTCTGGCTTGTTTTTGTTTAATTTAAGTCATAATTATCATGTTTTCTTATCCATTCGTTTTACCTCCGATTATGAAATGCAAATATATTGATACTGTTAGATTGTTTGCAACACTTAGAAATATGCATTGCAAACTCTCTCTCAAACTCTCCGATTATAAACTCTTAAGCAAGCAATGTTATGTATATAGACATATATATATATATATTCGTTTGTTGGAGCCCTTACAACTTACTTCAATTAGGAAAGAAAACTAAACTTTGGTACAAATAATTTTCTCTATCTAGTCTCAATTAATCAACACAAAATTACTTATATGAGGAGCAAAAATTAAATTTTATATATTTTTATTTATTTATTTCAAATATAGAAGAGATCCTAACCCACATTTTCAATATATCTCGAATGTAAAGAGTTCTCAAATATTCAATATGAGCCAAGTATATATTTCTGGCATTTTCTTTTTTACGTTTTATAAATGAGCGGTTTTTAATATTTCATTTACTTGCTAGCATTTCTTTGTCATCATTATTGTTAAGATATTAAAAATTAAAAGCAAGAACAACGACAAAATGTTAATGCTATGTATTCTAATGCTTTTAAGAATTTCAGCAATCTGAACCTCTTTTGTTTTCTCATACAATCATTTTCTACTTTAATAATTTCACGATGTGGAAGAATATATATAAGTAATAAAAATTTTTTTAATAAAGATAAGTAATGCTTCGAGGAGAAGATTAAATGCGCAAATGGTGCATTACCGGATGTATAATAAACTTTGTGGATTTTAAACAAAATCAGTAAGGAATTCATTTTAGGATGTTGACCGAAGCTTCTCATAATAACCATCAATGTCATCATAAAAAAGATTCTTGGTCGAAATAAGAGGTAACGAAATTTATTAAAACCAAATACTTTTGGTTAGACAGATATGAATGCGTGAATCATAAACTGATTCTTTAGCGGGCTTCGTAGCATCTTAGATACATTTATTACTTTGAAATTCAGCTTTTGTTCAAAATATGCTTAATATGGATATACTGAAGATGTGAAAAGCGTGCCTTTTTCACCTAATAATTTCCCAAACATTAGCTGCACTTTCCTCTCCAAATGAAATGAATATATATATAATAACGTATAACAATTCAAATATTTTCCAAGAAGAATCAACTAACACTCAGCCGTAACAAATAATAACAAAAAAAGCAAATTTTAATAAAAAAAAATTGTAACGATTTGAAGGCTTTATTTAAAAGCTTCCTGCTTCATCATTGACGCATCGATTTTAACACATTGAGGGGTCCGAAGAAAATTGAAACAGTACGCGTAAATTCAAAGAAAATGGTGCCCCTGTGTGAACATTCTAAACAAGTAAGAGGTCGTTATACGCCATCCATTTTACTGCAGAATTTTGTTCAATAGTAAGCGAGTTTGTTGGCTGATTAGAATTAATTTTGTGCTACAGGTTTGCAAAAAGATCTTGTCAAGTGTCATCGAACAATATAATCTAAATGACATTCAACAAAGTACATTTTCGTGCTATTCTATTGCGATAACAAATTCGAATACAGTGCTTTTTTTGTAGGCATACGTTATAGAATTCGGTTGGAGTGAATTTAAAGGAACTTACATAATTCCCTACTAGCAAAACTTCAAAGAGGAATACAATCTTATATCGGATAATCGAAGTTTAGCTTCACCTAATTTATAAGAATTTTAAGTACATTGATTTTCTAGTGATCACACATACAATTCCCAGAGACTGGCAAAATAGATTAAAATTGTAAAAACGGAAATTTTAGTTTTCAATGGTTGTTTACTACATATATTAGGTTGGCGGGAAAGTTCCGTCGAGTACTAAATGAAATATTTGAATAAAAAATGTTTGATGTGCTCCTCCGCATTTCAATGGATGTGGAGATCCTTTGCAATTGCGAAATAGTTAAATTTGGTTTAATTTCCAGCATGTAGCGTAAAATGTCATTATTATCCAGATGTTTTGAGAGTGAAATCTTCGAAATGAAATTTAGCGAAACATCTTTGGCACCCCCCCAAAATTGACAATTTGGCTTCCCAACGCGTGACATAAATTTTTACAAGGAACGAATGCTTTCCTTTCTTCTTTAAACCCACGCTGCCCTGTGTTAAATGCACTTTATCCACTGCGCCGGTTTCACTTTACACTTCGCAATTGAAAGGAATTGCAAGCGATCTTCTCATATTCCACGGGACGTGTGCTAAGTAATAAGATGCCATATCGCACGTTCTACCAGCTTGATTTGACTGGACAAACAAAATTCCCTGCAGGTCGAAATATGCGACGGAACTTTCCAGTCAAACTATTATTTGATTTCCAAAAATCAATATTTTAACTATTTACTACAAAAGAGTTGTATTCTTAAGAAAGTCGTGTAAATAATGGGTTAACATTCTTTCCACTTCCCACTTCTTTCAAAAACAATTGTTTGTAATCAACTTCAGTCCTCTTGAATTCATAATAGACGTTGGTTTGTACTGCTATTCACACTTACATGGCCCTTTTTTGGCGCAGACTGCATAACTGTTCACTACGGGTAGCAGCTTTGAATCTATTCTAAAAGAATTAAGTGAATATGAGATCGTGGAATTTCTATGCACTTTAACTTATTTCTATATAATTTTTAGAAGATTGTCCAATAATGCGAATACTGAAATTGGTTCGGTTTAACCGATCTTGTTAAGTCCTGTCGTGTTAAACTGGACATCGAAAAAATAATGATTTGACTTCTAAATGAAGTCTCAAGATTATCATCGTTATTTATATATAGAAATGGAACGAATATAATTCAATCAATTCTACCATTAATTATATCCAACACCTCTTATGGCGCAGAGTATGTTAAGTTTGTACGGATATATGTAACACTCAGAGTATATTAACTTTTGTTATACCGATTGATTCAAAATCACTTTTCAAGTCAATTTAAGCCTATCTGTATGTCTGTCTGTCTGTCTGTCTGTCTGTCAATTTGTTCGATGACCGACAATTTTTTTTTTGTTCAAACTACAGGTCGCTATTTTAGAGATGTTTTGATGAAATTTCGTGCCTTAACATATTTTGGCCCAGAGACGAACCCTATTGTATTGAATCATTTTTGTGACCGCTTTCTATATTTCGTCCGATTTGAATATGCAAACAACTTGCAATTTTTAATATTTGACACACAAAATAGTGCGTAAAATTTGGTTGGAATAGGACCATCTTTCGGGTCCTCTCTCATGTAAGCATTCCTACATAATAAGCTTTTAAATTTGAACAACATGGAATTTTGTGATAGAAATTTTTGCAAAGTAACGATTTGGCGTACAAATTTGCTGTAAATGTTCGGACTGTATATGTGTGTCCGGTTTTAAAACCTTTTCCCACATAAAAGTCTTTTAAAGAATAAACGTTTTTACGGTAATAAGGCTTGTTTGGATATTTTAAACAAAAATAAACAACCAACCAAACTTGGGCTGCGTCTGTTGAAGTTTTGGGGTTCGCCATTTTCCCATATAAGTGTTCTTCTGAAAGGTGAGCATTTACATGGCGAGGAGGTATGCAATTTGATATATTATGACAAAAGCAAATGAAATGCAGCATTGTGTTAGGCAAAGCGACGTAGGGTCAGCCTTGCCCTACTATAACATTTCTGTTTTTCTCAGTTAGAAAGATAATTACTTTATTGGTCCTTCGACGAGTTGTTTCAACCATTACGTAACGAAAGAGACACTTCTATCTGCAACGATTTCTTTTGAAATCAGAGGACAAGTTGCATATCGTGAATCTCCATTCCTATGATCTAAGGCATCCACGAAATAATCATCGTCAATTTCCCTGAAAACCTGCAACAATTACTCATTTGCGTTTATGCGCAAAAAAAATGTTGATATTTTCCCATTGCTTTTGTTAACGGCAAACGTTAACGCAAATGTATTATACAGCTATTAGTTATAGTAGCGTTAAATATGAAGATTAGCCTAAAACTTTGGCTCCTAACATTAGCACTTATTCTATTAGTGTGGTCAGTGAACTGATGAGCAACAGATCATTTTCAATTCTAATATTTTATACCTCATTAAGTTTATTTTCAGCATTTCAAAGCAATCGAAACAAAAAGACGTAAAATCGCAGTTTACTTGAATAACAAAGGTGCAGCAGCAGCAACGTAGTGAGCGGGAGGAGCGGCAATATAGGGAGCGGGAGCAGCAGCAACATAGGGTGCGGCAACGGAATGGGCAACCGTGTGAGCATTATAGCTTGAGGCATAAGGCGCAATATAGGCTGCATGACCCGTCAAAGCGGCAGCGACAGGAGCAGTATTAACTAGAGGAGCGGCCACCACAGGAGCTGTGTATGTTACCACACCAGGCTTAGCGATTACGATAGCCATCAAAGCAAAGCAGCAGACAACAAACTGGCAAGAAAATAAGCATAATACGATTATGTATACTTTCTGTCTTTTTAGATGCAACAACAACTTACGAATTTAAACATATTTTTTATTTTGTGTTTTACTGGTTCGTAAACGATTAAAGTTAAAAGTTAACTATAATAAATCGAAGACTGGGTTTGTTTATATACCGACGTATGCATAGATTTAAACCATTGAGGCTAGCTTCTAAAGCAGTATTAGCCATCGTGAACGGCCGTCATTTCAAATAATTGTTATGCAAGTCCGCATACGCACATGCGTGTTAATAGTCTTCTTTTCTCTCTTTTTCAATTGTTAGATTTTAGTTATAATTCAATTCAAGCCCCCTTATGCAAAACTGTGCATATATAAAATATTATGTGTACGTAATGTGTATCGGTTTGACCTTGACTAAGCTTTTGGCATGAATTCTTAATTCACAAAATGTAGTATTTAAACGTTTTCAAAAAATTTACTGTAAAAGATGAAGCGCTTCATTTATTTTTTACAAAATGTTGAGTAATTTAGTTGATTTAAAAATGTATTTCGATAATAACGGTTAACGGTATCATTATCTCTCGCTTTTAGTTCGCTTACTTTCCGTCGTGCAGACGCCATATAACAGTGTGAGGGCTATTTACATCGTGACTTATACTGGCCATATTTGGAGCGTTAATTATTAGCCCATTTAGTATCATCACGTCATTCGTATGATTCTATGTTCGTTTTCGAGTTACGTTTAATCTCGAATACATTTAATTTCTCTCAGCATTTCAGCTATCACATCAGAGAGTACATCGAACAACATTTGAGAATTACGGAAATTTGACTTCAAATATTGAATTCAGTTAAGAAAACTTTACTTCGCTCATTCAAGAGCGTTGTAATCAATTTTTAAAATGAATAAATGTGAGTTTTGTAGAAAAAATGAAAATCGAATCGATGTAAACACTTTATAATGGTCTACATTATAAATAGAAAGCAGGAGAATGTCATTGATGACACGAACTCATAAACTCAATGCGATTTTTAAAAATTCACAATCGCAACAGTTCACATAGCCAAAGAAAAATTGGCAAGGAGTTCTTTTTATAAAATGAAATGTGCACAACACGTGTCGCTTTGATTTTATTCTTTAAACTATAGTTGAAGGTTTGCGTGGCACAACAAGGTTTACAGATAAAATCATATTTAAAAATGACTGCGTTAACCTTTCAAGGAATATAGTACTAAATGTAATTAAAACGAAAATGTTGATTATTTACGGATTTACCTATTGAACACTAACTTGCAGTTCAATTTCATATCATAAATATTAAAAAGGTAACAGTACTTCCAGCGTTATTATAAGTAAAGGGTTTCTCATGTAAATCTTTTGAATTGTATGATACTTCATTTTAGATCTAATTTTAGATCTTGCTACTCAAAGCGTCAAATTCGAGAGAGCTTATGGATCTTGTCCGCGTAAAAATTTAACGAAAAACAAAAAAAAGGAAATTCGTAGCTTTCGGAAGTTATCTATAATGAGAGGATCAGGATGTTTACGTTCCCTTCGATATGAATCTTGGATGGCGGCATGCTGCTACTTTAAACGAAATTGCAAGTTTTTATAAATAATCGTGAAAGGTATTTTTACCATATATATCAGAACACTATCTGCTTACCCAACTTTCTTGTTGTTGAAAGCAACATTTTTAGACTCTTTTCAGTCATATAAGGTTTTGCATTTTGATTTCTAAACCTAAACTAAGTTCAAAGTATTCAATATTAGCCCCTCTACGTCGGTTTTAGACAAACGCAATGAAAGGATAAGGACAACCGTATAAACAAAGGCCAAGTCAACTCCGAATCTCCAATTACAGTGCAAATACGATTCATACTCTCCGTATAATATACCAACGGGATCGGATCACATTTATCATGACTTACCATATACCGCAGCACCGCTACGAAAAAGACAAAAATCGCTGAGCAATAATATTTCGCCGAAATTGTTGTAAAAACATGTAAGTTGGACTGGCCAATTTTTTATGGTTCCTCCAATATAACCGTTTCTAAGAAAAGTAAGCCTTTGCAAGAAAAAAAAATTCAATTCTCAATCTGCAGTAATAGTTTCATTCGGTTTTAGCAGATGGAACATATTATATCTTGCTGACCCTGCCATAAGCATAGCAAAACTCTCGCGCACTAACCCATGACCTTTTGCGCCTAGAACTCTTGTAGTAGACACACTTTTCATCGCTAGTGACAATATGCCGCAGAAAGCTCTTTTTTTTTGTCTGGCAAGCAATGAAATCGCGCTCTTGAAACGGTTCAAAATCGCATTTTCAGTCGATTCATATGGTAGTCATTTTCCCTCCTTTTGGATCTTTCACATTGCATGTAAACGTCCAGAAACAGTTGATTCTCCAACTGCTAAGCTGTTCGAAAGTTCGTCCAATAACTCCCGCAATTCATTGTCTTCGAATTTTGTTGGTCCTCCAGGCTGTTCTACGTCATTGACATCAAAATCACCACTTTAAAAGCGTTAAAACTAAAACCGCCAGTTGGGATGTAATGAAGCAATGTCACCATAAGCTTCTAAAAGTGTTTAGTGGGCTTCGACAGCAGATTTCTTCAAATCAAATAGCAAAAGTAGTGAACGTCGAAAATGCAGTTTTGAGCATTCCATGGTTAGCGTCTCTACACACTGAATAGCTTAATAATACTAAATAGAAAACTGTTGTTTTATGTTTCTGTACATCATCGCATTTAACCGTTGTATACATTGAGACTTTGCATCATTGCCGATAGAAAGACATAAAAGATATAGAAGGCGTGCGTTTAAGTTTTTGTAAAAGTCAAATTCTCAGATATGAATATCGTCGAATTTTTTCTTGTTTTTTAAATTTCTTGTTTTATAATTTTTATGCACCATTTTTGATGCCAAGGATGTTAAGGTTATGCAGATGTAGGTTATTTTATAAGTCGATTAAACTGGTCTATCTGCTTGTGTGTCCATCATCTATCTACGTATTTTTCAGCTCCACAGTGCACTGACATGTTTTGACCCAAAAACACATTCTATTAAAAACAGATTGAATTTTGACTATTTCTACAATGAGTCCCCATATAATACTGAATTTAAAGAAAAAGCGTTGCTAAATGTCTTTGCTTTAAAAGGTCGACCTAACCATAGAGTTTTAACTTGTTTCTCTTCCACAATTGATTTCGAATAAAGAACTTAAGAAAATAATCTTCACACTTTGTTCTATTCAAGTTTACTCCTTTCGTAGTCGCATTTCTACCATCTATTAAAAATACATACTCATGATTAACGTAATCTGTAAGTCCTGATTGTTATTGGAAATGTCACTTTCGAGAAAGCTGAAAGCTCCCACATCAAATTTAAGTTGATGGCAGCAGATCAGCATCAAAATAGACGAAACTGGGTAGCTGCAGCGGATGTCTGTATACTCTTACCTGCCGTTACTAATCTTTTAATATGTTTACCTTTTCACATCTTTGTTTAAAACAGTACGTATCTTACGGCAAGCTTTTCACACTCAACACAAACAACAATAAAAATAGCAAATCTGCCTTTCCCTATAGCTTTTTGGGCGTACCCGCTGGTCACCATGCTGGGCAAGTCGCCCAAGCTGCACGTACAAGTGTGGTTACTCCCTCTATATTCTCGCCGACTCAAAATTCTCTACCTGCAAATCCCATCCGATAACTGAAGCCAGTAAGCATTTTCAAATTGGCTCCATTTCAACCTAGATTTATCTCGTCTTGCAAACTATTAGCTCCGACTCAATATATGGATATTTTGCTAAACAAACCATTGTAGCCAGTTGGATCCATAATTAAAGAATTCATTCCGCGGGATGGATTCCGTAATATTAATTTGATAGCTCTCCCACTCTCAAATAACTAAATGTTTCTTCAGGCCAATCTCTTTCATTTACCAAAATGTTAGTGACCTTAACTCAAAAATTCGGTCTACTTGAGCACGGAGTTTTCCTTCTTGGCCTTTCCAGATTTCCAGAAAGGATCGATTGGATCGCACTGGTGGTGGTGGTACAGTCCCGTCCTACTCCTCCGAAAAGTCACTTAGTGTTATAGTAATAGTTCTGGCTGTATGGTCCCCACTTCAACATCTGATAGAGCTGTTGTGTTTTTCCATGAATTATTTAATCGTAATCTACTTCAATACAATCGTACTCCTAATTGTAATGGCAGACTGTTAGATCTTTGCTTTGACAACTTCTCGGAGATAGTTGTAAGTCGCTGTCTACTTTTTGGTTATCTGAGGATCCGTATCATCCAGCAATTTGTATTTCCTCTATTTACTCTATCGTGCCAAATCCAACTTCCTCCAACTAATATTATGATTTTAACAAAACTAATACTTCACTGCTTAAATCTCATCTGTCACACATTATGCTTGATTTCTCTGCTGGAAATATTGAAAACCTACTATCATCGTTCTAGAATGTATTAAACCTAGCTATATCTGGCTTCGTTCTGATCAAGCAAGCTCGCCCTCGAAGCAGGTGCCCGCCATGGTTTAACAAGGATATTAAATATTACAAAAATAGGAAAAACAAACTTTTCAAAAAATTTATGAAAAGTGGTTCTGCTTATGACTATTTCGCCTATTCCGCTGCATGGCATCGATATAATTAATCTCAACCACTAATATTATTACAGATACCTTCAACTGATAGAACCTTCACTGCTTGTTAATATTAAATATTTTTATAAGTTTGTCAACTCAAAGAAAAAAATCTCCATATTTCAATGGCTCCAAGTCTTCTGGTGATATTGAAATTTCAAATCTCTTTGCTGAATGCTTCCGGCGAAATTTTTCAGTCACTAATTCCGATTCAAATGTCAACAATCAATTTAGCAAAGCGTTTGACTTAGTTAACCATAACTTATTCACCCTCAAACTCCTGGCCTCTGGCCCTTTCCCTTTGTACTTTGTGAAATGGAAAACCCTTATCAGAATAACAAAACATTCAGGACTCTGTTTAACTGCATCACCTCGAATGAACTTCCCATGACGTCTAGCGTCCCTCAAGGCAGCCACTTAGAACCCCTTTTATCTAATCTTTACATTAATGGTCTCCCCAGCCATATCTTAATGTACGCTGACGATGTTAAACGGTTTTCTTTCTTCCCCTTGGAATCGCATCCGTAACAGCTTCAAATGGACTTAAATATATGCTCGTTAAATTTTATGGAATTAAACTTGAAAAACGCAAGAAGTGTTTTTTCTTAAGAAGGAAGTCATTCAGTACGGAGTATTTCATTGACTCACACAAGTTGGAAAATGTTGAATCGTTCATCGATTTAGGAGTTCTATTCGATCAAAGATTACGTTTTAATCTGCACATTGAGCTCTCTTTAAGTAAAGTTAGGTCCGCGCTTGGTTTCATTATGAGGTGGTCCAAAAAACTGGGGGATCTTTATAAAAAGTCTATACATGTGCTTAGTTAGATCAATCCCTCTTAGTTAGAGTATCCCTCTGTTGTGTGTTCTCCTTCCTATAGAGGTCATGTTGATTCAATTGGTATTTGCCCTTAGGAATTTGTGTTGGAACCCACTTCCTTATGAAAACAGGTGTTCCCTAAACATAGTTATCCTTACCATCACTTTAGAAACGTAAATTTATTCTTTGTGTTTCATTCTTAATTAAGTTAATAAATGGTACTATCGACTCACCCATATTACTTGGTGAGATAAAATTTAATTCCTAATCCCTAATTCCCTAATCGCTTCTGTAGGCACTTTATTTTCATTAAGCTTAGTCAACGTAAATATAATTATGAGCTGTTTAATCCGTTCGGAGTTATTTGCAGAAACCGAAGTATCACTGAATCTCAATATCGGACTCTTTAAAGTCTATCAAACCAATTATGCTTAATACGCTTGGTTTTGCTATGCCGTATTTAAACTCACTTGCAATCATATCATCTCACTATGATTATTGTTGTTTACTGTTATCGATTGCCAAGCTTTTGTATGTTTGCAATGGCTTAGGGATTCACTTGCAACTACGATCTGCACTGGTTGTGGGTATGCCTCTCTGCTGGTCGTGTACATGCTATTTTTCTTTTTTTTTTTTTCTTATTTATTTATACATGAATTATTATTTTATTATTTTTTTCTTTACTTCCCCTTATATACTTTGTATTAGTTTTTAATATTAATTAGTAAAAGATTTACTTCTAAGAGTCAATAGAATTCGACTATTAATTTGGCTTAGCTGAGTTTCATGTATTAGTAAATAAATAAATAAATAAACACCTTTGGTCAAGAGAGAAAAAAACAAAAAAAAAATTAAATTTTGATTTTCTATAATATTTTATAGGCTTAGCCGATTTTTCCTTTCTTGCCCTGGTACTGTAAAAGCATTCATAGCATAGCATCCTAGCATTTGTTTTAGTTTATAAGTACTAAGCAAAATGTCAATATTTTGCTCGTGAAAACAAACTCTAACTTTATCTTGCTATAGATTTGTCATTCAATTTGACTTACTTTCAACCATAATCTAGGGGCAAGAATTTCCACGGCTTTTTTCCATTTTGAAAGCGCGCGTGTTGCTTCAGTTTTACCATCAATACGAAGTTAACCGTAAACAGGCAAAGAAGCGGAAAGAGGAACATACATACTCAGATCAATCCAAAATTTAGAACGGACCAAAAATACATGTACTCGAATTGAAACATTCTTCTTACATAAAATTAGTCCTTTCCTTGTGAAACATTAAATTAATGTGGTCGATTATTACATTGTGAAATAGCGAATTAGCTTCTTAGCACGAAAATTACTTCTTCACCAAATTCGTTGACGTATATTTTCTTTACCCGTATTTATAATTTAAATATACCCTTAATATATGTCATCTAGTGTATAGGCATTGACATTAACAACATGCAATGCACACATTTGCGCAAATAAAGTCGAAGTAAATTTTACTAATACGTACTTTTGCATAACAAATATTTATGGAGGCTTATACACGTTAACTGTAAACGTAAAACCGAAATATCAACATTTGACCTTGAAACGGTCCGTTGGCCATTCCTGTTAAAAAACTATATTTGAGAAAGATAAAAAGGTCGAAAACTTTTATTAAAAAATTTGCCTATATTTGCTAATTAAAAATGTATTCAGGATATTCATATATATTGTATGGCACGCATTTGACAGATTTGATATAACCATTGTAGTGAGCATAGAAAAGAGAAAAGAAACGATTAATACAACGTATTTATGTGTGACACAGTTTTTATTCATAAACATGTACCGTAAAGGGCACTCTTCACTTGCGTATATCTATATTTACATATATTTAATTAATATGATAACAATGACGACAGTAACGAAAATGTAAATTAATATTCCAAATGCATGCGAGCAGCCAAAATAGGTAACATTCATGCATAGACGTCCGCCGAAGTAATTAAATTACTTAGTTTGCACTGTGATATGCTTATATACTTATACCAGTTCTGTGATGGTGTTAAATGGAAATACAAGAATTTCTCATTATTATCACGACAAAAACCGAGATCGATTCAATATTTTTCTATTTATTTATCTGTGTATCTGACGACTAAAATTACATGAATTTCCACAAAAAATTTAAAGATCTCTCTCTAATTATTTCTCAAAGAAGCAAGGACTGTTTTCAAACTTCGATTTATAAGAGTCAAGCGAGAAAATACGTATCAAGCTTCGCAGCTCTATGTTTATTAAAGTAAATAGACAGACAAATAAATGAACATACCTGCATACACTTGGAATCTTCCAGTCTATATATATAAATCAAAACTTATACACATAACATATTACCCAATAAGCCTATGGTCTGAGGCATAAATGGCAGCACGGTTGACGGACCTATGTGATTTCAACCCTTCGAAGCCAGCGTGTTACGACAACAAACTATCGGTGGTTTGCTGATTTGAAACGGGGTCGTATGAATCTCGATACTGGTGAAAGCTTTGGCTCCCCCAAATTCGACAACTGTTCTAGAAAACATAAAAAGGCGCACAAAATTATTTTGGAAGATCGTAAGGTGAGAAGCTTCTTGAGATATCTGACATCTTAAGGATAAAAGAAGGCGGTTTGTTTACAATTTTGCATGAACATATTTCCATGCGAAAGCTCTTCGAAATGGACTTCGCGTTTGCCCACTTTTGATAACAACATGTTGATGTCTCAGAGCGTAGTTTGCCTCTGTTTAGCCGCAATAAAAACGATTTTTTCATGCAATATGTAAATAAGGATGGAACGTGAATTTATCACTACAATTCACAGTCAAATCGACAGCCGACGAAAGTAGCATATCTATCAGAACGAAGACCTATTGATATAATTGGTAGGGCTTTCTTATTTAAATTGGGTAGCGTTATCTAAGCGAGTAGTTTTTTGCTTTTTTCTTGTTTTGCAAGGACTCCAATTGTATGAAGTTTGCGTAGAAATTCTTGAGGAGTTAATGAGAAACGTTAGTCCATTGTCATCTAAAAAATAACATTTTTTGATTCAACTTTATCTCTTTAATCAAGTAAAAACGAGGCCCCCTGCAGTTTCTTAAACTTCGAAAAACGTCTAAAATCAGATAAGATTAAATCATGTGCATACGGGGACTGAATGGAATCTACAACAAAAAAGGAATTAAAGTGCACTGCTGTTAGGTAAAAATCAAAATTTTTCTGCTCATAACTCTGGCGAGTAGCAAACGTCGTTTAAAGTTGAATTAGCATTTTTCGCTAATAGTTTGGCTCGGTAGAGAGAATTCATACCACACACTACACAACATCAAGCAACAATTAACTGTGCAACATTGCGTTCCTAGTTACATTAGATAATCTGAAAACTACCAAGCCTTCGCGTAAAGTGTTACTTCAAACATTCATATCATTCGTTTAACTCATAGTCGCGTATCTTTCGATATTTACGATTATTATATTGAGTTTAATCCTTTTTAAAATTATCTAACGCATGTATCATCGTTGACAAAATATTAGAATGTGTCTAGTAGTTGCGATAAGTGTAACATAACTGACTAAATTGAGTTCATCACATATATGCGCATTCTTATGTAAATGATATAATACAACTAATGTCATCTTCTAGTAATAAAGGATATTCCTTTCGTAAACTGTTCTTAACACCTTTAAAAATGTTAAAAATGTTAAATATTAATCTATTAGAATACCTACTAGTATGTCCCATACATTTTCTGGCATTCAAAGTACAATGCTACATATCGAACCAGTACTGCAAGAGTAAAAGTGAAGCTGAATATTTCTTCGCGAAACGTTACATAACTACTAAAGAAGAATTGTTGCGATGGGAGAAAAACTTTAAAATTACTTTCGATACATATTTCTAAATGTAACGAGCAGTTTGTTTCTTATAAGAATTTACGGGGAAAAAATCTATCTATATATGACAGGGATATCAATCAGGTATTGCAAAGCAAGAACTACGACAACAGTGTGACTCAGTGTACATTGTACGAAGTAACGGCCAAAAACATCATGCGAAATGTGATAAGTCAACAAAGTAAGGAAGCAGACGCTTCCGCTTAATTTTCAAGTAAAATATTTTTTTGAAGAGAACACTTTGCACTTAAAAAAAAAAAAAGACTTATTTATTTCTATTAAATTGACACGAAGTAAAATGATTAGCATTTGGAAGGCTTTCTATGAAAGGCTCAATTGCTTTTGTAATCTATGCTCTGTGAAAGGAACAAGCGATGGATGGGCAGATGTGTCAACTTCAGCATTGGGGAATGTCTCAGAAATGTTATGCGTTCGATTGTCGAAATAGGTTTTCCACACAAGGACGTTTTGACACCTACTTCAATTTAAATTTCACACATCTTCATAATACGATATCTAAATGTCTATATTTTTTGCTAATGTATCACCTTTAAGACAACAACTGCTGAACAACAACTGATACTTAGCACAACTTGTTGAAATTCATATAACCTAGGGAACGTTAATCGTATCCAAACGAGTTGTTGCTTTTCAAATGGCCTGATATATAAATTCAAACACTTAAATGTTTAATAAACAAAAGGAAGGTCGTGGTTACGGTGATATCAAAAAGGAATTTTTTTAAATCAACCTGAAGTGAATTTATAATTAAGTTTTCTACAGCAGCTAAAACGAGTATATAAACGTTTGCAAATGGAAACGAGTTACCAATAACAATCCATACGTATAGCTAGAAACCCCTAGGAAGACATAAATAAACATTACCACTCAAAATGTATAAATTGGTAAGTCTTTACGGAAAGTTTATATAAAAAACGAAAGAGTAAAATTAAGAAAACTTTTTTGTTTTTAAAAAACATTTGAATTAATTAACCATTTTTCGAATATTAAGAATTCCTTCTGTATGCTCGCTGTGTTGTCCGTGGTGGCTGCAGCGCCGGCCTTAGTAGCGCCTATCGGTTACACTGCTCCTGTGGCTTCTGCTGCTTATACCGCTCCCGTCGGTTATGCTGGACCTGCTACGGCCGCTGTAGTGGGTCATACTAATTATGTGGCTCCTTATAGCTCCAGTTATACTGCTCACTCCATTGCCCATACCGCCGTCTTCTCTGCTCCAGCTACTTACGTGAGTGCTGCCATGCCCCATTTCGATGTTCCTACCCCTCTTGTTGTTGCTGCTTCTTATGCCCCTTTACTGTTAAAGAAATAAAGGAATTATTTTCTTAAATAAAACTGAAAGTTACTCTTAATTCATAAATGCTGTCCCTTTTAGTGTAACCTAAAAAATTCTGCGTTTTCATCATGAATTGATTTAGTAAAGGGCTTTTTGTGTTTTACACAAACGAGCTTGGCAACTCTGCGTGCGCGGTATAGTCGTTTTTATTTTTACGGCAATTGGTATTTTTTATTTCTTTTAATTTTTGTGGCTACTTAGCTTTTTCGTTGTGCTAAATTATAAGAAATTGTAATATAAAGTGAGTGTATTTAAAGTAAGAGGAATAAATTTGTCTTCTTGCTTTAATTCATTTGGTTTTTGCAAGCAATAATTGAGCTCTGTATACGTCTCTCTTTTTGTTGTTGTTTGTTTTGTTCTACTTTCTCTCTTTTTTTTTTTTGGTATTTGCAATTTTGTTTTCCCTTCGCTCTCTTAGCACAGTGGTTATCGTAACTGAGAAGTTTACTCAAACTTGCGGATAGTTTGTGCTGTTGATTTATTTATTTTATTTGCAATTTGCTCGTGGACATGGATTGTTTATATATGCCTTGTCGTGCGAAAGCGGGCCCAGAGTCTGAACGTTTCATTTCTTGTTGGCTTTGTGATCGTTTTTGCCATGCAAAATGTGCCGGTATTATCGGCCGTGCTGCTGACGCAGTCGCTGATCCCTCGAAAGGTTTACGTTGGTCATGTCCTGACTGTAGAAAGCGGGATATTGACTTTTACAAACTCTTCACGGAAACGAGAAATGGTTTTTCGGAATTGAGTAGAAATCTCTGCTCCTTATATGAGAAGTTTGAGCTGATTTAGTCTAGGTTTGATGAGTGCCGTCTTATTGAGCACTCATCTTCTTCCCAGCCTAGCAAAATAACAACTCGTAGCGTAGCGTATGGGACGTCACCTCCGATTCCTTCTAAACGTGGTTCGCTGGTGCAGGTTAACGCCCCCTCTAACTCCACACCGAAAGTCACCGCTTCCGATACTGCTGAGTCGGTCGGTGACAAAATAGTTACAAACAAGCCGGCAAGTCCTTCTGCTTTAAGTTATGCTCAAGTGGCAAGTGTATCCCCTTCTAGTCCCATCGCTCATTCTATTCAGGCATCTTCTCCTAAAAATAATTATGAACAAAATAAATTATCCTCTCCCACTGGCGGTTCGAATACTGGTCAACAAAATGGGCATGTCGCACAAGCTGCTCGTGCAAGTGTGGTAACACCCTCAATTTTTTACCCCATCTCATAACGCCCCAGCCGTGAACCCTACTGTTCCTAGTAGTAATGTCATTTCCTTGACGGCAGTTCCTCCCAGGAAAGCAATATTTGTGTCAAGACTGGCACCTGAAACATCGGTGGATAACATGAAACGCTATCCGGCGGCGAAGGTCCTATCAGTCAACT
>KK502535.1:243747-430533 GCA_000688735.1 Glossina austeni | reverse complement strand
ACATTGCTTAACACACGTGATCTGCCTATGTCGTATTTAAACCTACTTTATCCCTAAAAAGTCATTATGTATTAACTGTCATTTGTTTTAGTCGAGTTCCTGTATAAGTAGAATAAATAAAAAAATAAATAAAAAAATAAATACACAAAAAATGAAAAACGAACTAAAACGAAATAAACTAAAAAAGAAAAAACAAAACAATTTTTTTATAAGTTAGACCGAATCTATTGATCCTTAACATTTACTTTTCGTCGATGATATTGCTAAATAAAAATATCGAGGCTAAATTATATGAAGCATTTAAGTTATGTGATCTGTAGTATACGCGAAGATGACGCGAAACTTTTCTATGACTTAAAAGCCAGTACTGCTCACGCACTGGTTTAGGATTCCTATATGACGATATGAATCCGAAACGTACATGTAATAACACATTTCGATATTCTTATTCAAAATTTTGCTACTTATGAATTGAAGTAGCAACCAGGATGCCTGTTTTTTGAATGTAAGCTGAAGGGAGTACAAAGCAAGAATACCTAATATTTTTGTGACACATAGTTTAAAAATCGTAACTATTATGAATTATATACGTTATCGCGATCAGAAATTACCGGGTGGTATTATTCAGCTTTACGAACTGTTGCAAACTTTAATTCGATCCGTATTGTAAATAAAAACATTCACTTAACATTTGTTCCAATTTTTGCCCATAAAAATTTTTAACAAATTCTTTCGGACAATTTCTGTGACATCAAAAAAAAAAAAGTTTACCAAAGATAATCAGCATTTACGCTTGTTCGCACAGCTGCCGACGATAGAGAAAAGCATCAGTAGCAACAACAAGAACAACAAGATTTAACTAAAACTGCATCCAAAAGAGTAATAGGAAATAACAATGGTTGGGGATAGAGGGAGACGTCGACACTCATTTTCAATTGCAACCCGTGCACATAGTTAGGGTGTTGCACGCACATTACCATACAACTAACGAGAAGCGCAAAGTGTTCATAAATTTATTGATGCCATTCGCACACCTTGACTTGTGTCTAAGCTCAAATAAATGGCTATTATCGACATTAAACATAAAAGGGTCAAATAAGTGGCTATTATCGACATTATACATAGAAGGCAAAAGAATAATAATAAAAAAAGCTGTAATAACAAATTATCGTACAGCAACTCTACGTAGATATATCAAAATAAAATATATTTTTTATTTAATTGGCGACAACTGATTCGTTGAAGTCGATGGCATTTAATTCCTATTTACACAAGTGTAAGAGCTGAATTCTACGCAATCCAATGTGTATTCGCCTGCTGGTCTTTTTTCATTTTACTTTTGGGTAAACGAAAGCTTCCATGCGTACCACTTTGCAATTTCGAACAAATCATATGAGGGAATATAGAAGAGAAAAGTGATACAGCAGAAGCCCTATAGTTATATAAGTGTCTACTCAAAAGTAAAATTTTGATGGGGGGGAGGTTGATTTGGGTAATTCCTAAGTCAAAACCAAAAAATAAACAAATCGATAACTAAAGCCACTCAGTCAAGCAAGGATTCGTACACGCACGCATACAAACTCATCGACTCAATGCGCACTTAAAAGTGAGTCATATGCCTGCAACGCAAAAACCAGTCAACCAAGCAGAAATTAATGACTTCACACAGGTGTACAACTCTCTCTACTGTATATACGTATATGCATATGCATGCTATTCGCTAAAATACATACAGATATTTATGTTTTTTAGGCGCAAAAAACCACAGGTTTGATTAATGCTAACATTTATTCCGTATGTGCATGTACATATCCCTCAGCATTAAGGTGAGATTTATATACTTAGATGCGTAAGAGTGTATATACATGCAATCGCATTTAAAACGTGTTAGTTTGCCTTAATATTTACTTAGCGACCTCTGGTCGCTTTTGCTCAAGTGGAATATTTGTCAACGTCGACAAAATTTTCATTTTGCCTTTAGTTTTCTTCACAGTCACCTAAATGTTAATTATGTGGAGATATGTTCTCTACCATCCGCAACGAGTAAGCATTGTGTAAATATCGTATCCGAAAATTTGCTGGCTTCTGAAGTTTAGATGGTAGAGTTAATGAATATGAGCGAAAATGCACAAATGTATATATTAGGGAGATCCATAACTAATCAATTATTTTGCATTCATAGACAAAATGTTTTTTTTAAAATGACATTTTTTTTAATCGTTTATGTAATCACTGTCGTTTGCGATGACTTGTCGCCGTCATTTCTGCAAAAGTTCAACCCCCCTCTTGAAAAAGTGGGGTGAGCCTGACTTAAAATATAACTCAAGGTGCGTTTGGACATCGGATAAGAAATTCAAATTTTTATTTCGTAACGAACGCTTCAGTGACCTGAACAGATGGCAGTCCGACGATGCTAGATCTGGAGAGGTTGGAGGGTGCGGTAGAAGCTCCCAGCCTAACTGCTTAATTTTCTCTTCAGTAATCTTCGCTGCATGAGCACGGACATTATCTTGTTGGAGTATCACACCTTTTCTGTTTACTAAAGCTGGTCTTTTTTCTATGGGTGCGGACTGTAACCGTTGTAATTGTTGACAATACAGGTCAGCAGTAACTATCTCCGCAGGTTTCAATAATTCGTAATGCACTATACCGGAGCAATCCCAGCAAATACACAATAACACCTTCCTCAGGGATAGGGTTGGTTTAGGGCTTGGAAGAAGTCCCTCGTTTGCGGGCAACCGTTGTTTCGATCGCTTTATGTTATCATAAAGGATCCATTTTTCATCTCCAGTTACGATCCTAGACAAAAATGGATCTCTACTTAGTCTGGTGAGCATGGAATTACAAATTGTTCGCCGAAGATCTTTATTGTCCTCAGACAACTGGTGTGGAATCCATTTACCTTGTCTGTGTACCTTGCCAATTTCTTTTAAATGCCTTTGTTCGGTGGACCGGGTAGACCCAAGGCTGCTTAATAGTTCCTGTATAGTTAACCTTGGATCGGATTCCACTAGAGATTTTAAGGCGTCGTTATAATTGAAATAAAATAATTGATTAGTTATGGGTAACCCTAATATATATGTATATATATATAAAATACATAATATTATATTCAATAATTTCACAAATATGTTTAATTGATTATTATTAAGAGTGAAAGTTATGTGTTTCGATTACATCTGCCATCGATCAGGCTGTACAATTAATACCGTCCGTAGCCTACCAATTAGGTAAAGAAGGTTAAACATAAAATATGTTATGAGCTGTGATTATGTCACTTGATCTATCAGATACCATTTTATCATAGTTTTTTAGCTGACTATAAATAACATTTAAACGGAAGTTTAGATTAATATATTTTATAGGCTGTAAGTTACAGTTTTTTCTATATTGTAAACATTCTACGTAGGTGAATGACTATCTAGAGTCATTGGCTTCCAGTACCCATCATTCCATTGCACTTAGGACGTTCATTACCAAGGTTTTTAAGCTATCGTTAGGTGTGTCTTATCGTCGCTACCACAGCCGTCAATGTTCCACACTTTTTGTTACATTGTGTGTTGTAAGAAATCTACGCATGCATATCCACAACTTAGTTGTCGCGAACCGAAAAGCTTTTCCTGTATTTCATTTCATAAGTGGGTAACCTAAGCAAAAGTGAAACTCCTGCCATAACTTATCTCTAAGTATCGAATGTCTATCCAAGGCTATTCACATTTTTCTTGTAGCTTTAGAAAGCTTCGAACGGTTACTTCACTACTACTTTCTTATCTAATTTCGTAGCAGCTATTATGGCGAAAATATAATTAATAAGAGAATTTTACTTTGCTAAGCTTTCGCCTTTTTGCGCAAATTTTTACTATTTTAATTAAATTCCAATTCAAATGAGAAAAAATGCTCGAAGAACTTTTTTTTCTATAACAAGCAACATTTAATTTTCCCTTATTGTTGTTTGTTTCTTTCGTGTCTTCTCATAAAGTAAGAAAATCCCTTTTGTGCTCATAATTTTAAAATTCGTTTATTTCCCTTCCTTTTTCAACAACGTAAACCAGCCAACTAAACGGGACACATAAAATACTTTTGGCCGAATTCTAAGCCATCAACATCCATCAAAATTCGTAAAACTTGTAAAATGCTCATCTCTTCAGTTTAGTCAGCATAGTTTTATTGGAATATTTTGCCCTTCTTGAATCCTAATCTGGATAAATTAGCTGAACCCATTAATTTCGAATTTACAGTTCTATTCCAAAGTTTACGATATTGAGAATTCCAAAAATAGAAAGCCAGACAAGCCTGTCGAAAGGAATTGATCGTGTAGGTAAAAAAAAAAAGCATTTGATAATAGTTGATAATAAGAAAAAGGAAAACTGCGCTTACGTGTACAATAAACGTGATCGCTAGAATAACGTTCTATGACTAAAAATTCTATCCAATTTTTTCCACTGCTTTACAAGGCATTGTATTCTGTAGAAATGAAAAAAAAAAAAGGTTAATCTAACAAGCACAGAAGATACACATGTAGAGTGTAGGGTGTCCAATGAGGCATTTAATGCTTTTGTTTACATTAAAAACATACGTTTATATGTGTATACATAGCATATAGAGGGTCACAATTGCGTTAATCGCGTAAATCCGAATTAACTGAAAACAATTTTCGTAATGTAATAATTAAAACTCTAGAAAAAATTGTTTTAATTGTCAGTAATAAACAACAAGAGCCTTTTATCAGACTTAATTGCAAATTTCCCCTTAGGCAGAGAGTATACACGCGTACGCATATGTTGCTTGCATAAATAAATAATACATGTCTCTACATAAACGAGTCTTTATGGATGCACTTAATAGCTTTAAGTTCGTGAGAAATGGTAGCGAAGAGTTCACACCCGCAAATACATAAACATAATTTCTTATCTTTTTATTGACGCATCCAGCGCTCGTTGTTTAGAGACGCATTGCATTTCAATTATGCTCATTATGCATTGCATTCGCGTAGGCGTGTTAATTGGATTGTAATGGCGTTTGCATTACGAGACGTTGTGTGAGAGCGCATTACGTCCTCACTTTTATATTCAAGATTTTGATTGAAAAAACATTTTGTACTAACCTTATGACGTTAACAACTGCTTAAAATAGACCATATTAAATAAATACATACATATATACATGCATATTTATATTATACAGTACAAAGAGATAAAGCACACATATGCATTCTTGATTGGCAAAAGAATTGAAATTGACCCAGGCGTTCCCATCTATCCATTTGAAAAATTCAAGATATCGAAAAGCTTTATACAACATTGAAAAAAATCCTAAGTTATGAAATGTATTGAATGGTGAATTTAAATTTACTTAAGTAAATTTTAAATAAAAAAAAACCATTTTGAAATAACTGTTTCACTTGCTTTAGCTATGCTGTCATAATTTAACATGTCCGCGGACATGAATCCTATAGCAGTCATTTTCATTGTGGTGCAAAATGACATGAATGCTACAGCATCCAATTCTTAAAGCCAACTATTTTTCATTTAATTTTAAATAAACGTTCGGCTTTTTTAATTAGAAGAGAATTGATTAACCCTTGTGTACATAAAACAACAGTTTTCTATTTAGTATTATTAAGTTATTCAGTGTATAGAGACGCTAATCATGGAACGCCCAAAATTGCATTTTCGACATTCATTACTTTTGTTATTTGATTTGAAGAAATCTGCTGTCGAAGACCATCAAACGCTTGTAGAGGCTTACGTTATATTCCACGTTGCTTCATTATATTCCAATTGGCGGTTTTAGTTTTAACGCTTTTAAAGCGGTGATTTTGATGTCAATGACGTAGAACGGCCTGGAGGATCAACAAAATTCGAAGACAATGAATTGCAGGAGTTATTGGACGAACTTTCAAACACCTTAACAGGTGATGAATCAAGTGTTTCTAGACGTTAATGTGATGGGGAAGATCCAAAAGGAGGGAAAATAACTACCATATGAATCGACTGAAAATGCCATTTTCAACCGTTTCAACATCGGGGTTTTATTGCTTGCCAGGGAAAAACAAAAGAGTTCTTTGTGTGGCTCTTGATTTCATCAAGAGGTGGTCCAAAGAGCTAGATGATCCGTATATTACCAAAAGGCTGTATACGTGTTTGGTTAGGTCTATACTTGAGTATGCTTCTATTGTGTGGTCTCCTTTATAAAGGTGCTATGTAGACTCAATTGATGCTTTTTTTTCTTTTTTTTCTTTTTTTTCCTTTTATTTGTTTTATTGTACTTATACTAAGTTTTTTTTTTAATAATAATTAAATTAAGATTTACTTTAAGAGTCATTGGAACTCGACTGCTGTTTGTTTTAGTTGAGTTCTGTATAAGTGGAATAAATAAATAAATAAATAAATAAATATTGAAACTGGCTAAGAAAAGTGTGTCTACTACGAGAGTTCCAGGGGAGAGTTCTGGGTTAGTGCATGAGAATTTTGCTGTGCATATGGTAGAATCAACAAGGTGTACTGTATTACGAGATGCTAAAACCAAATGAAAGTATTGCTGCAAAGGTCTACTGACGTCAGTTGAATAAGTTGAATGATGTATAATTACGGTAACTGTCCCAAGGTCATCTCCTTGCGCGACAACGCTCGGCCACAGTTTGCTAGACTTGTCAAGGACCTAGCGTACCTTACTAGCGGACACTACCAGATTGAATGAGCATGGTTTGGTTGGTGCACGGTTTCGAAATGCTGAAGAAGGGCGAAAGTGGATACATGATTGAATCGCTGTCAAGCCAATATCGTTCTTTCGACACGGTATCACCATGTTGCCAGAAAAATAGGAAAAAGTGGTAGAAAATGATGGAAAATATTTTGATTAACATATGTTGTACCAATTTTTCTCAATAATTGCCTTTTTCAAATGAAACAACCAAGAAAATTAAATTCGGTCGGAACTGAATCTTTTATATCCATCACCGTTATCCTAAAAAAAAAAAGAAGTAAACGAACAAAATTTTCATGCTCTATAATATGGAGGGGGCGCAGCTGATTTTTCCTATTTTCAAAATAAAAGTTTTTGTCTTATAGGCATGTGGGCGTTGTAGTCGTGCCCTTTCAACACCTTAAGTCATTTCCAAATACTTTTGCAAATTTGTAGGCGATATCTTCATTTTCGCCAAGGGGAGAATGTTTACCACAGATACTACAATGTCGCACCAGCTGACAGATGAACAGACGAATTGGTGAACATGTTTAGGTGCGTTCAAGATTTGAAACTGGCTAACAATTTGTATACTTTGAGGGGTTTTTGAAACTTCTTTCTGCGCGTTATTAAAGTAGTGAAAACGCAATTAAATTTCGATCCACTGTAATATTGGGTTGAGGAATTTTTTCCATATTTCTACAGTTACTAAGGTGTCGCCCATTGAATATACATTCAAATTTCTGTACACTATCTGCTGTAGTTTATGAGCAATGAGCAAAAAACTAAGTTTATATCCGTTTTGGAAAACATAGGTGTTACCAGTTTACTATGAGCGTACCCTTCGACCGATTTTGCCTATTTTCAGTATAGCGTGCAAGAACTTTCCATGTTTTTAACAGATTTGAAATCGTTTTTTGCGGCCAGGAGAATGTTTACAACAGACATTACATAGACGGGCAAAGGAACATGCGTAAATCGATTTACAATTTGATGCTGATCAAGAATATATATACTTTTTGAGGTTTTTGATGCCTCCTTCTGCGCGTTGCAAACGCTTTGACAAAATGAATAAACCCCACATACTTCGGTGGTGGGTGTAAAATGGGTCAGAATACACGCATGCACCTATTATATTGTCGCGAATGTTATAGCGTCTGTTGCGTATGTCGATTAATATATGATTTAACTACTCTTACAAAATGTATTCAGTCAGATTTCGGATATTCCAGAATTTAAAATAGTAATAATAATTTTAAAATAAATTGACTGTCGTTTTTTGTGCCTCGCGGAAATTGTTACTGTCCGCGAACGTGTTAAAAAACAAAAAACAGTTAGGTCTTCACTCAAAACTTATACTTATAGAAAAAAAAATATAGCTACCTATACTTCCAATGCTACCTAATATTCAAATTCAACAGTAAGACTTTCCTATTTTTCTTCACTTTCCTATTTTTCTTCACTTTTCACATGTGATACACACAAAAGCAAGTTTTAGTAAAAGTTCTAAGAAAACGATCAACAAGTTTTTTGTTATCATTACGAATTCCCTTCTTTTCGTAGGCGGTTGGTTCCCAGCATTTATTTAATTTGTCTCAGATGAAAACAACCATCCAATTCGTTTGAATTACGAGCTACTCTGGATTTGATTTAATTTTCACCTTTTTCTTTAAAGTGCTACACTTCGTTTTTGCAAATATATCCTCTTTTTTTTTGTAACAATGACTTTCTGTGTCGAAAGAACGAGTTACCTACTGGCCCAATCGAAAAATCTAGACATTTACTTACGTCCATTAAACAACTGAAATGTTAATTAGCTTAATTTTTCGGAATTGATCGAGACGCAATTTGTTAGCTTAGTAAGCTTTCTCATGCCACCAATAGAAACGTTTCCTTGAGAGATCACTTTATCTTTTTCGTTTTGACAATGCATAAAGCATCTTGTTTTAAATTATTACCCCAGTTGTATAGATTCTGAATCGAATTTATCATATTCGTCTGCGCATCGATCTAGAGACTGTTATTAGAACTAATAGAAGTTTTACTTTTCAATACGTAAACATTCGGATAGATTTTTCGAACTTAGTGTATAAATTCGAGTGCAGAGTATTTCAAATTAAAGCCATATTTATATGCTGATATCATAAATGGTCGCTTTATTGTGACAAGACGCCGTAAACTGACCGTAAACGTCTTTTCTCTATGGTTATTTCACGGATAATAGACCATATTATCAATCACTACTCAGGTGCAGCAAGATTATTCAAACTTTCCAGCAACTGAAAACAATTTTTCAAAATTTTGTCGGGGGTGTGATTATATTCAATTAAGACTGGGATGCTTATTTATCAGATATTTTGTATCACATATGAACTTAACTCTTGTCGTTGGATTTCATAAACTAAACATATTATTAAAAAAAGAGAGAGAGAGAGTGTAAAAGTGTTTTATTAAAAAAATATTCACGATCTTAAATATGGACACCATTTATTTGCTTAACAAGCAAAGCCATTACAGTTTGTTTTCTCCTTTTTTGTCTTTATTACCGGAAAATTCCTATGAATCTAGCTTTTCTGCAATTAGCGAAATAGTTGAAATTTTTCCTAATGATTTTTTACCTCTAAAATGTCGCAAGAAAGCATGTCGTGCTTATTTAATTTCCAAAAGGAAAACAATGCATAGTTTTAACGGCTTATGATAAAATATCAAAGAACGCACCATACTCCATGAAATCGTGTAATATCGAAAAAAGCAGTGCGTAGTTTCGGTGGCTTATCATAAAATTCAAAAGTAAATTGTACACAATGCTATATCGCTGCTTATTAAACTTTATAGAAAAACAACATACACACTAGTGCTAGGGGAGTGATTGTGAAAACTGTCTGATCCAAATCATTTTCAATAGCAGCTAAAATACGACAGTGTAAGAAATTCCATTAAACTGTTTCGAAAATTTTGCGTTGTAGATTGAACAAGAACTGGCATAGAGGTTTATCAGACGGATAGACGAACACATAAACTTCAATCGATTCAGAAAATGAGTCCGATTCGTTTAGTTCAATAAGAGGTGAAATTGTTCTTTCAAATCTTTCTAAGTTTCCCATACATCTGTAAAAACGTAATCGGGGACATTACAATGGACTTTTGAGAAAATCAGTCTTTATGCTCGATACTACCTATAGTATAGAGCATATTGAGTTAAGATAGTCTTATAATCACCTGAATCTGCGGACTAATGGTGAAAATTAACAAAAAAAAAACATGACATGAAACATGAAATATCGTTTTTCAAAACAGTCCACAGCTCCCACAGTTATCAATTTTCTTCAATTTTTAGAATATTCTTTAAGGAAAAGCACGTAAGGGATTTACGATAAGTTAATTTAAACCGTATTTATTAACAAGTGATTGCATTTTTTTGGTCGAAAATTAATGAAAATTGGCGGTTATTATTTAAATATTCGCCAATGGCTCAAGAACCAATACCTTTAAAATATTCGCCATGTTTCACTGCTGACATTTTTTTTGTGTTTCTTAATTCAAATGAGCACCAGCGGCATTATGGGCTGCAGGACCATTCAAATTAATATAAATATGCCTCGTATTGTAATTTTTTTGTTCTAATTTCTCTGTTGCATTGTAATTTCTTTAATATTTTTTAAAAATAATTAATTATATTTAAAGACTCAAACACATATATGCTTAATAACTTGTGTTCAGTATTATCAATTATATATATTTTTCTTTCATTACAAAAACGCTTTTGTCAATAAACGCTTTTTACGCTATTTGTCTGATGCAGCGATGTGTTTGTTCTTAATATATAAAACTTTACTACTATAAGTGGTGAAGGGTACAAAAATTGAAAATTTGGATACATTTGACCTGTAGGAGGCATGGTTATGACATTTCTTAGGCTTATTGCACAGGCTTCACCGACAGAAAATCAATTTTATTTGAACGCTTGTGCGTTTACAATTATGAAGGGCCTGTTTGAGACGATGATTGTTTACGGTTCAACCGATAGCGAATGCAATTTTCATTCTTGTGGTTCTTATAATGCAAAGTCTACAACGCTGTCAAAATTGGTTTGTCAATTTGTTTGTCAATTTAATATATAAGAAACGGAATATTGGTAAATATTAAAGTAAATATTTTCTACAAATAATCGTGTTTTCATTAAATGAACCACAACCGCTTCATTGCTGTATTTTTATATCTTTAATCTTTACCGCTGCCATATTTTTATTTTCATATTTAAACGGTTTATTTTAAGAACAAAAGCGCGGTACAATGGGCTTATTAGGCAGTGAGTACTAGTCCTTGTTTTCTGTTTTTTCCAAAACCCTCTGTACAAGTGAAAACGTTACAATTGGTGAAGAATAAATAGCCGCTAAATGCCCTACATTACAGTAAGATGTATGTTTCCTCTAATGTCGTATACGGCTGGGTGAACAATCTTAATTAATAAATAAAGAAAATTTTGTAGTTCTTTCACTGCAAACTATCTATTAAAAGCTTTTAAACTATCTGTTAAAAAATAAACTATTAACACTGGTCTCCGTTTTCTAAAATAATGCTTGTCAAAAAAAAAATTGTTTTTGTTAAAGTTGAATTATCGATTTTAAGTAAATCCACTAATTGTTTTTTAATTAGAAAATGTTATCTTCCATATAATTTTTGAGGATCGTGGATTTACTTAATGCAAGTGCTCTCTTGTTTTCGAGAGGTAAGGATATATGACATACGGCTTTTTTTTTTCTGTAAATAAAAGGGAGTTCTTCTAGCTTCTCTACTCAGTTAGTTGCCCCCAACAATCTTGTTAATTTTGTCGCCGTGTTGTTAGTTAAAATGAATTTTCAGAAAAGAACAAAGAAAAACGAAAAATGAAGAAAAAAAACTGGAAAACTACCAGCCATTGTGAAAACATGGTATGAAACAATTACTACACAACTCTCTACTCTACTGCAACCATTGCTGCTGACTTTGGTGGAGCAACCAACCAGAGCAACGCAACTGTTTGCTTGGCTGGTTTATGTGTGTTGAGAAGAATATCGGAAACAGCGCTTAATTAAAAATTTGCTTTTGTTTGTTTACAGCATTTACTTCGTATTTTGTTTTTCTTTTGTTTCTTCTCTCAGACTTTTTGTTGTTTATTTTCCGTTCTCCGTTTTCTGTTTTATGGTTACCACTTGTGGTAAGAGTATATTAAGTTTATGCAGATTCATCCAACAACCAGAATGAATTTGATATGAATCGATCTTTTATTGTATCTAACGATACACGCTCACTTTCTACATCGGTTGAAGCCTGTCTGTGCATACGTTTTTGTATTCAGTCTACAGCTCCTAATTTTCAAGATATTTTCACGTAATTTAAAGTGGCGACCTATTTTAGCTCAGGAATGAACCTTATTGAAAATTCATCAATTGAATCGGGCCACTTTTATAACCACATCCTCTATAAAGACGTTTTGGGAAAGTTATGTTTTGAAAAGAAAATTTGCCATATTTAATATTTCGAAAATCGTAGAGAAATGACATTTTCGTATACTCACGTGCCATAGTTGCTTGCCATTGGTTGATTTCTTAAGTCCTTCCCCAAACAATCTTTCTTACAAAAAATAAGCAACAAGGTCCAGCTTTTAGTACTTACCGATGGAAGTTAGCCCAAACTAGAGATTTCACATATAAATTTGCCGTGTGAAATTTGGATCATATAGCTTGATTTTTTTAATCCTTTTTCATAACAGTTTTCTCATGAAAAGCGACAATAAGTACGAAACGATTTGCAATCTTTGGTATTTTATGACGCAAACAAATGGAGAATAAGAATTTTTTTGACAAGAAAAGTACTAAGTTTAGAATATGTCGGTCCATGTTTTGCCGATCCTTTTTATGCACTCATGTGGCGATACGGTACTATTTTTGGTATTTTAGAAGGAAAATTAATCAAAAATTTTATTAGGTGATATAGTGTAAGATACTGAATGGTTGACCTTTTCCGATTACAAAGTTCTCGCTTATTTACTTATTTGTTTTTTATTTTAACTTGCTGTGCCTTATAAAATACCTTTTTTTATTACATTATTTTTTAATTTTGCCTAAAGTAATATTTTTGTGTATGTGAGTAACATTTATTAATGCATAGTAAGCAGCAACAACAATACAAAAGAAATTCTTGGATATTCGTTTTTTTTCGCGGTCGGGCACTAGTGTGTATGTTGGTTTTCTATAAAGTTTAATAAGCAGCGATATAGCATTGTGTACAATTTACTTTTGAATTTTATGATAAGCCACCGAAACTACGCACTGCTTTTTTCGATATTACACGATTTCATGGAGTATGGTGCGTTCTTTGATATTTTATCATAAGCCGTTAAAACTATGCATTGTTTTCCTTTTGGAAATTAAATAAGCACGACATGCTTTCTTGCGACATTTTAGAGGTAAAAAATCATTAGGAAAAATTTCAACTATTTCGCTAATTGCAGAAAAGCTAGATTCATAGGAATTTTCCGGTAATAAAGACAAAAAAGGAGAAAACAAACTGTAATGGCTTTGCTTGTTAAGCAAATAAATGGTGTCCATATTTAAGATCGTGAATATTTTTTTAATAAAACACTTTTACACTCTCTCTCTCTCTTTTTTTAATAATATGTTTAGTTTATGAAATCCAACGACAAGAGTTAAGTTCATATGTGATATAAAATATCTGATAAATAAGCATCCCAGTCTTAATTGAATATAATCACACCCCCGACAAAATTTTGAAAAATTGTTTTCAGTTGCTGGAAACTTTGAATAATCTTGCTGCACCTGAGTAGTGATTGATAATATGGTCTATTATCCGTGAAATAACCATAGAGAAAAGACGTTTACGGTCAGTTTACGGCGTCTTGTCACAATAAAGCGACCATTTATGATATCAGCATATAAATATGGCTTTAATTTGAAATACTCTGCACTCGAATTTATACACTAAGTTCGAAAAATCTATCCGAATGTTTACGTATTGAAAAGTAAAACTTCTATTAGTTCTAATAACAGTCTCTAGATCGATGCGCAGACGAATATGATAAATTCGATTCAGAATCTATACAACTGGGGTAATAATTTAAAACAAGATGCTTTATGCATTGTCAAAACGAAAAAGATAAAGTGATCTCTCAAGGAAACGTTTCTATTGGTGGCATGAGAAAGCTTACTAAGCTAACAAATTGCGTCTCGATCAATTCCGAAAAATTAAGCTAATTAACATTTCAGTTGTTTAATGGACGTAAGTAAATGTCTAGATTTTTCGATTGGGCCAGTAGGTAACTCGTTCTTTCGACACAGAAAGTCATTGTTACAAAAAAAAAGAGGATATATTTGCAAAAACGAAGTGTAGCACTTTAAAGAAAAAGGTGAAAATTAAATCAAATCCAGAGTAGCTCGTAATTCAAACGAATTGGATGGTTGTTTTCATCTGAGACAAATTAAATAAATGCTGGGAACCAACCGCCTACGAAAAGAAGGGAATTCGTAATGATAACAAAAAACTTGTTGATCGTTTTCTTAGAACTTTTACTAAAACTTGCTTTTGTGTGTATCACATGTGAAAAGTGAAGAAAAATAGGAAAGTGAAGAAAAATAGGAAAGTCTTACTGTTGAATTTGAATATTAGGTAGCATTGGAAGTATAGGTAGCTATATTTTTTTTTCTATAAGTATAAGTTTTGAGTGAAGACCTAACTGTTTTTTGTTTTTTAACACGTTCGCGGACAGTAACAATTTCCGCGAGGCACAAAAAACGACAGTCAATTTATTTTAAAATTATTATTACTATTTTAAATTCTGGAATATCCGAAATCTGACTGAATACATTTTGTAAGAGTAGTTAAATCATATATTAATCGACATACGCAACAGACGCTATAACATTCGCGACAATATAATAGGTGCATGCGTGTATTCTGACCCATTTTACACCCACCACCGAAGTATGTGGGGTTTATTCATTTTGTCAAAGCGTTTGCAACGCGCAGAAGGAGGCATCAAAAACCTCAAAAAGTATATATATTCTTGATCAGCATCAAATTGTAAATCGATTTACGCATGTTCCTTTGCCCGTCTATGTAATGTCTGTTGTAAACATTCTCCTGGCCGCAAAAAACGATTTCAAATCTGTTAAAAACATGGAAAGTTCTTGCACGCTATACTGAAAATAGGCAAAATCGGTCGAAGGGTACGCTCATAGTAAACTGGTAACACCTATGTTTTCCAAAACGGATATAAACTTAGTTTTTTGCTCATTGCTCATAAACTACAGCAGATAGTGTACAGAAATTTGAATGTATATTCAATGGGCGACACCTTAGTAACTGTAGAAATATGGAAAAAATTCCTCAACCCAATATTACAGTGGATCGAAATTTAATTGCGTTTTCACTACTTTAATAACGCGCAGAAAGAAGTTTCAAAAACCCCTCAAAGTATACAAATTGTTAGCCAGTTTCAAATCTTGAACGCACCTAAACATGTTCACCAATTCGTCTGTTCATCTGTCAGCTGGTGCGACATTGTAGTATCTGTGGTAAACATTCTCCCCTTGGCGAAAATGAAGATATCGCCTACAAATTTACAAACGAATTTGGAAGTGATACAAACTTTGCAAAGGACACGTCTACAATGCCCACGCCCCTAATATAAACTTTTATTATGGAAATAAAAAAAATCACCCGCTTCATTCTATATTAAAGAGAATGAAAATTTAAAGCAGAAATGTTTACTTGTTCTGTCATTTTTAGGATGATGGTGATGGATATAAAAGATTCGGTCATCACCGAATGGAATTTTCTTACTTGTATTATTTTACTGTTTATATTTATAAATCATTTTGACGATGTTAGCTTCAACTGGTCTTTCAGAATGTGGTGCATCTTCAACATCAAAATTGTCAGAAATAAATTTTGCAAAACAGATTTGGTGCTAACAGTCTATCAATACATCTTCACCATACACACCGTATAATTTTTTCCTCGCTTCAACAGTATTTTTTCGTTTTCGATGGTATAAAAGTAAAAATATGTCGAAAATGCTGCTTTTCGTACTTGACAAGGCACCAAACAAAAACTGTTACGCAGAATAAGACAAACTGTTTCACAAACAAGCCTCGCTCTCAAACTATATAATGACAATGAGCTTAAGTGTGAAGCCGGTTGCGAGAAAATGCAATTAATTTCCGTGTTGGGAAAACGAAGAAATTACTCTCCGAACAACCTAATAGTATTGGCATTCAAGGAATGCATAGCAATGGGTACATAAACTACGCATTCTCTCATAGCGTAAGCTTCCTATGTTCCTGTGTCAACAGATTTCGTCGCAAACATTAAGATAGAAAGTTGATGATTTTAAGCGTGGAAAACAATCATGGTACATGTGCGAACCCGTCCCTCAAATACTTAAAAATGCTATTACTAAGAACCTATTACCATTGCAAGTAGTGATGTGATGTTTAGTACCAATATTTAACGGGATAACATAAGGATTGTGTACGAAAATAGTTTAGATCCGTTGACTAGCATAATCATAGTTCATCGGGGTTTTGAAGCATGCTTCTGCATGTTATAAACAAATTAGAAAAAAACTGATTCGACTTTTTCCATTTTTTCATAGGTACTAGAGTGTCGCCCATAGAATATACGTTTCAAATTTTTGTGGATTTATCTGCTGTAGTTTATGAGTACTGAGCAAAAAACCAATTTTTTATTCCTTTTGAAAAACAGATGTGTCCTCAATTTACGTAGTACTGTAGGCCTATCCTTCGATCAATTTGATCCATTTTCAGTACCAAGTTGCATACAAGAACTTTCAATGTTTCTGCCAAATTTAAAGTCGACAGCTTCAGCCTTGTAATCATTACATTTATGCTTAAATCGATTCAGAATGTTATGCTGATCAGAAATAAACTTTGTGGGGTCTCTGAAGCTTCCTTCTGGGCGTTGCAAACGTTTTGACAAAATGAACATACCTTCGGCAATAGGTACAAAAATGGAAATGAAATTATATTTGAAAAATATACAAGAAATCAGAGATGTATTCACTTTTGTTCTTGTTTCTAATTCCGCTTGTTTTTCTTTTAAGTATAAAAAAACCTTTATGAAAATATATAATTATGTAAACATCAAATACATAAACGTGTTATTCGCTAACGAAGATCGCATGAAACAGCAGCGAGTTACCTCTTAGTATTTAATCCCGTTGGCTTCAAACTTGCAATGAGTTTATGTTAAATACGTCTTAAAGTGAATTAGCCATGCATTAATTTCCATTTTCCATTTCTTAAGTAACCGAGTACACTTTGATTTCATTTTCAGGTGCATTTTTGTACACACCACTAAGCTGTAGTGGCGTAACAGTTCTATCATTCCGTGTGTCGAATCGAGATGTAACAAATTCGAACGACTTTTAGAATACATTCAGATATCTGTTCGCAGCTTGTTCCAAAATCGAAACCCTAAACTTCCGTTCGCAGGCGACTGTTGGGAAGTGAAAAGTGGCAGGTGGAAGATTGAACTAAAACGAAAAAAATTAAACAGAAAATGTAAATTTCCCTCTCATATATCCTTGGCTTAGATCCACGAATCGAATTTTGAAACTGAGCTTAACACATTACCTACCGTGTGCGTACAATTCATGGTTTCACGCAATGTACGCGTGCATGCATTCTCATTTCGTCTCAATTAAAATTGGAGTATCTTTTTTCAAATAAAATTTTACAAGATGGCATTGTTCACTTCTTGTTTAGTCACGTCTAGCACATTTTTTAATGTTTGTTTTCGGGTGAAAACCGTTAGTATACGTCTTCAGATATTTCCAGCGAATATGAAGAAAGCGCCTCAGAAGAGTTTTCCGATTTTATATATCCCATACAAAGACAGCAAATAGAAAAAGTGCCTCTTTCACAAGAGAATCCCGGTATGATCCACAAGGACAGCTGTCTGATTCTATCGAACAACGTGAGGTGGCAAAAATTACCGCTACATAATGGAGAATGCTTCCAAGAGTTTCATACAAAAATAAAATACTGCGTAGTAGAATTATATTTCTAAAAATAATATTAAATTTTACAATGATAGTAAAAACCTATTTTGTTCAAGCGGACCATTCTGTTTTTATTATTTCAAATTTCACCCGATGTCAGAGGACCTTTTCTTCCAAACATAGGTAAATAATATGTTCATACGTTCTCAAATATAGCATTAAAAACCCGATGCAAGTCGCAAACAGTTCACAGATAATGAAAACTCACTTTTTTAAACTTTTATTTATTTGCTTGAGATGGCGCGCTTTCAACATTCGCTCCAAAACAAATAAAAACTGTTTTTTTGTTTTATTTTCAGCCATTTTCTTCTCTCTTTACTTATAATTATAATAATTCTTTCATTTCTCTCTCCATCAGTATTTCAGCTAACATTTGAAAAAAGGTTTTATTTAGAGACCATACCAAGCATGTTCCAGTAAATTTGTCAGAAGTTTTCTGCAAACAATATAGAAAAATATCTCAAAAATATATTTATGCATATGGTAAATGACTGAAAAATATGCCATTTGGTTTTTTTTTATCGCAAATGAAGTACACGACTGGTAAGCATTTTCATCTGATTAGTCGACCTTGAAATGTTGAAAAGTTCTGTTATTTATTAAAAGGCCTTTAGTTTTCAAATCATATTACGATGGTAAGCGCACGTTTACATAAGGAGATCGAGTTTATAGATTGCTAAAATAAATCTAAAAAGCTTAACCGAACAAAAAAAATCGGTATTTGAATGGAAATCTCGGAAAAGTAAACGAAAAAAAGACTTTAAAAGCAAATAAAAAAAACCAAACATCACTTCTTCCAGATATCTGCATAGGCGTTATAACAGCATAGTTGTAAGTCTAACGTTTATTTGCTCGATATAAATATTTTTATACCCATCATCGAAGGACGAGGGGTATATTCATTTTGTCAAAACGTTTGCAACGTCCAGAAGAAAGCATCGGAGACCCCACAAAGTATATATATTCTTGATCAGCATCAAATTTTAAATCGAATTAAGCATTTCCGTCTGTCCATCTATATCATGTCTGTCGTAAACGTTCTCGTAGCCGTAAAAATTAAGCTATCGAGTTCAAGTTTAGCAAAAACATTGGAAGTTCTTGCACGCAGGTTGCTATTGAAAAACGGCCAAATCGATCGAACGACACGCCCACAGAACCACGTAAACTGAGCACATCTCGGTTTTTCAAAGGGAATGAAAAATTGGTTTTTTCTCATTGCTCTGTACATAAATATACAAAAATTTGATCGCATATTCTGTGGGCGATATAGTCGCGTTCATGCACAAGAATAGAAAAAATTGACCACGCCTACCCAATATTACAATGTATCAAAATTTAATTGCTTTTTCAATAATTTCAAATTTAGAATGCACCTAAACATGTCCGCCTATTCGTTTGTCCATCTTTCCGTCTGCCTAACTGTATAGTATCTGGAGTAAACATTCTTTCGTTAGTAAAAATAAAGATATCGCCGATAAATTTGCAAAAGAATTGTGAATTGGCTTAAACTGTTTCAAAGACATGCTTACAATGCCCAAACTTTTATTTTGAAAATAGAAAAAATCAGCCGGACCCACTCGATATTGTAGAGTACGAAAATGCCGTTCTTTTACTTCTTTTGTCTTTTTTGAGATAATGGTGATGGGTATAAAAGATTCGGTTCCGATCGAATTTAATTTTCTTACTTGTTCAGAGTAAAACCGACGAGTTGATAACGTTACTAAGATCTTTAATGTTTTACAACGAAAGCGTCTGCTTATTAACCCAATAAAATGTGTTGAAAACGAAATGAACAAATTAATGGCTATAAAAATAAGGAAGCTACGTCGACACCTTGAACGAAACCTTAAATGTCTATCACATGCTTGTGCAGCCTTTGTAAATAACTAACATTCTTATTAATCTTTACTTCAGATTGTCGGTTTTTGGATGTAAGTAGCTTTGTTTCTAAGATTGCTTCTTATGTATGGAAGGTACATATTTCGGCCTAATCATGTCGATTGGCAAATTTGACCTGTGAAAGTAACTGAAATTTGAACTTTCGCCTCCATTTTCATTTCACCACGATAGATGTCTTAAAGAATGAACACGTACTTTCCATGCATAATTTTCATGCTCAGCAAGAATGTGTTACATACTTAAGAAAATCACTGATACATAATTCTTATATGTTAATCTACCTAAGAAAAAGAAAGAGGGAATGGAAAAGACTCTTATCTTTGCGAGGATGAATATACAAAGATACAGAATACAAAATTGAAATTTAACCATATATTTGCCGTTGTAAAAAGCACAATATCAAAATTCTTCTATGTGACACTGCCTGACAATCGGACGAACGTGACTGATGCAAAAAAGAACTTGTCAAGCGTAGCACATGACTGTATGTCAAAGAGTCGTTTTAATGAGCAGCGTTATTTAAATAATTAAAATTTAATACCGTCAAAGAGAAAGAAATTTATAACCACCTTATACATACACTTCCACTAATACATAGAAATATAAAGCACTTTAACCCGTATTTAAAGTGGGAGGTTTGAAAACATAACAAGAGGCTCAAGCATCAAAACAACGCGTCAACATGTAAAGTGTTCAAGTATAAATCTAATAAGCAGCCTAGGGGGCTATATAAATACGGACAGCGCAAGCTCACATCTAAATGCCTAAATATCAGTCGTAGATATATAATTGTGTTGCTGGGTATAATATATATGCTGGCTATAACATATATATATGTCTATATATGCACATATATATCTATATACGCATATATATATTTATATGAAAGTGTGAGTTTATGCATGTGACCGTGTGTATATGTGTCCATGTGTACATGTGTATGTACTTTTATGTACATGCGAACATAGGCAAAATATTCATTCAACAAAAGCCAGCTGAATTCTACCCCTATATGAATATATTCGTACACCTTAGTAGATGCAATAAACGCAGCATACATTTGCACGTAGTTTATATGTAAATAAATATTTCAATTTTATTATTTACTCTATAGCAAAAATATTCAGAATTTTCATGCCCTGTATGACGCAGTTGTCGTTGTTGTTTTTATTCCATTGAAATGGCAAATGCCAACGAGAACAAAAGAAATTGACAAACGGACAGGCAGGTAAGTAGGCAAGCAAGTACGTTTATGTTATTATTCTTAGATTTGGAAACCTATATAAACTAATAATCCCAAGCATTTCTAAAAGGTTAACACTATAAAAGTGGATTTGATTGCATAATTTTTATCCACTCCCACTTTTAAAAAATTCATCATATGAAAGAAAATGTTGCGATTCTTCATATTTCACCATAAAAATCGGTGAAAAATACTGCCGATAGAATGAATTATTATTAAGAAAATCCCATATTTTATGACTTAATTTTTTGTGAAATCTAGTCAATTCTCCAAGAAACAAAATTTCAAACAAAGGAAAAACCAAAAACACACTTATTAGGCTGTACCTGCCTCGTGCAGTTGCCCACTCGCGAAAAGATTGACAACAATTAGCAGAAATATATCGGAAAAAAGGATTAATACAAAGATGTCTCGATGAGTATAGGTAATGGTAACTTGGTTGTAAAAGGGATATGAGCAGTATTTTTCCAAAAGGCAAAATTAATTGAATCAAGAGAGCTGGGTCGTAATGTCAAAGCGAAGTAAAGCGTTGCAACTTTAAATTCCTGAAAAGAATTTGTAAATGGATTTCTTAAAAATTGTAAATAAAATCACTACTGTATTAAAAATCATAATTCAGTGGTACGAACTTCAACGAATTTCAAAAGGAGTCGAATAAATAACGTAAAATTCACGAAAGATGTTCTACGTTACAATACAGTAACTGAATGTGCAAAGATTAGTTGGATTGGGACCATTTATTTAATTCCTTCTTCTGAAAACTCTCTTATAGAAAATTAGCCTCCATTGTAGAACAGATTCTAATTTTTATATATATATTTTTATATGGCTTACATGGCTTGTGGTACAAGAGTATATTAAGTTTGTGGGGACGTCCAAGTCCAAGTCCAAGTTAAGTTTGTATATAACCCCCAGAACCATTAGGAATAGATCTATCTTTTGTTATAAATTCAAAGTCATTTTCTGAATCGATTTAAGCTTGTCTGTCCGTTTATACGTTTGCTCTCCTGATTTCGGCCCATGTATTCTTATGCTCAGTTTAATTTTTGGAATATTTTAAAGCAATTTATTTCGCCAACGTGTTTTGGCCCAAAGATGAACGTTGTGGTTACATGAATAACTGTATTAAGCGAAGTGGTGTAAGGTATTTAACGGCGACTCGTAGTCCACAATAGTGGTTTAACTTGTTAGCATTTACCCATAAATGTTAGCTTAAAGTAAAGATTACAGACAGATAGATAGATTTATTGTGCAACGTTTGGACGACATAGCTCTTGAAGATCACGCCGCGGGTTTTCGTGAAAATTGAGCGCTCACATTGCAAAACGGTATAATTTTCCGTATTTTTTTATGAAAATCGTTGCAGAACTATAAGTTTTTAGCTTTTCCCACTGCAATCGCATCAAGTATAACTCGATTCAATTGAATGCCTGCTGAACGAAGTTCGTCTTTAGTGAATCGATTCTTTTACTAACTATCGTATCGTCTTATAGACTGCAACTGCACTTCGCAGAATAGTTGCACAATATAGAGTCTACGAGAATGGTGGACAATCGATAAATTCGACCCATCGAAAAGTGTGCACGAAGCTTTTCTCGCGCTCGCAAAACGTCAAATTATTAACTTCGGGATGATTACGATAAACGTGAAGGTAAAATTGCTGTAAACAAGTACAAATTTGAATAAATAAAAAGTCTTCATAGCTTGTAAATATTATTCAAGTGTATACTGTTCCTTGATTAAATGGGCAGCTTGAACACGATTAAAATGTTAGATAAAATAAGAAGCAAATGAACATGAATTATTTACATGAAAAAACCAAGTAAGTACAATACTCTGCTAGATGATGTATTATTTTCCTCCTTCGTTTCTCGACTGCTTCTCGACTGTAGACTTAAATGGATTGAAGCTGAAAGAGTAAAAGCCGATGAATAAAATTGTTTTTTTTTTAAACAACAATGATTTAAAGACAAATAATTTTAATTGCAGCCATATTTAAGAACATTTTAAAATAAATCTAATGCAAAAAATTTTAAGCAATTAAGCCACTTCCAAGCGATCCCATCGTATAAATAAGAGAAGGGGCAACACATATAATAATGATATTGATAATGATTTGCTTATTAATTATTCTCTTCATATCAAGCACAGGTTGTATGTACATTGTATAAGATCTGCTGTATTTTCATAAAGCAGAAAAATAGCCATCATAAATGACATCAAATTTCTATCTCCTTGATAAGCTTGAACGACATCACAATTACGCTTACAACTTGAAAAGTACATTTAGAGAAATAAAAAACTTGACATTTTCATTGTCATTAGAATTAATTAGAGACTTATCTCAATCAGTGCAAAAACCGCTCTCATCAATACTTGATTCTCAAAAAAAAATCTATAATTTTCTTACTTTTCGTTTAACATGTAAGACTTTATTTGTAACAGCAAGCGCGATTTTAAATTTTTCCTCATTGGAAAAAAAAACATGAACACGTAATCATAAGATTGCGTAGCATAATATGCAGTCATTGCGGTCATTTACGTTTTAGAAATGTGCGGTTCAGATATTATATTCAAAAACGATTTGAAATATCGTTTCACAATGGCATTTTCTTAGCTTTTACTTTCAATGATCTTTTCTCGAAGTAAATTATTATGAGATGTATGCGATAATCATTATAGTCTATCACTTGTGGTACAGGGTATATTAACTTAATAGGTTGCAGGTAATTTGGGGCTTAAGGTGGATCCACGTTTTATTATACCGATCGATTCAGAATCATTATCTGAATTGATCTAAGTCTGTCTGTTCGTCTGTCCATCTGATGTCTATCCATGTAAATTTGTGTTCAAGCTGCCGGTCGTAATTTTTGAAATTTGGTACAGTGACGCGGACGAACTCTATTGAAAATGCTTCGGATTGCTGCACTTTTTCGACCACCCCCTATATAACGCCCTATTCTGAAAAGTCGTTATATGGATAAAATTGTAATTTTCAAAATTTCTCTGCAAAAGTGGCTAAATAGTTGTATATGGGCATTCTAAATTGGTATGAAAATTTTGGACCGGCTGGAACAATTTTCGAACCCTCTTATATAAGGAAAACTGAAGGTCACCAGCTTCGTCAAGTAGATTTCAATTCAGTTGAAATGCTTCTGAGCGGATACATTCAGCTAGTAAAATCTCTGCAGTGGAGAGTTTAGAAACAAAAAAAAGAGAACAAAAAACAATATCAAAAAAAAAGGATAGACAGTCGAACTTTTCATTCATATTCCATAGATTTCAATAAATGTACGGTAAAGCTATCTTAAACAATCTCACGAAGCCTAAGTCAAACTAAACACTTCTTCTTGAGCAAACTCCCACACGGAGTAATTATATCAATCATCATCGTGTACAAACTGGCTTAGGTGAGGTCTCGGACGTATTTATTACCTGTATGCTGTAAATTTCAAAGAGCTGTAAATACTACTTCTAATAAGAGAAACTATTGGTAAAGCGACAGTTTAAAAAACATTCATAGAAATTCTGACAGCATATATGCGATGGGAGAGAACAAGACACATAAAAATAAAACCAAGTAGCACAAAAAGTTGCGATTCAGGCAAACAGACTCTGCTCGCATAATTATCAAAGTAATCTTTGTTGGAGACAAAGCGGGACGTATAAGGCCGCAAACGCCAAAAAAGCCGATTTGATATAACGTGTAAATTAATAAAGCACTAAACATTGTGTGCATTACGTATCATGCGCTCTGTTCTTTTTTATTCGCTATGCAAGCTAGTAGAAATCTTCCAAGGATACTACTGGCCCTTACCAGCAGTATGCGTGGTTCGCCCTCCATGGCGCCGATGTACTCAAAATATCCTTCACATACTCATTGCTAACGTTAGGTATTACTTCGCAAAGTTTGCTTGCAATTAATGCGCGTCGTCTCTTGGGACTTTAGTGGAGTACACTATTGGCTTCCACTACCTCTACTCTCCACCCGCCGCCTTTCTAGGCGCCGTAGTTCTTGGAGCATTCTCTTTGAGAACTCATTAATGATGCTTCAGGCTTTGTTGCTGCCAGTTATTACCTGCAATATCTCACTGGGTTCTACTTGGGGTTTACCATTCTCAAATCTTTTACAGCGAAATTTAGCGTGCTCTGCATCTTTCTTTCTTTCCACGAATTGCGGGCAGTTTGGTCAGCTATCGTGCCCGGACCTGCACGGGCACTTCTGGAAGCAGCCATAACCAGTCAGAAACTGATTGAGATGATAATTTACCTCTCCGGGTAGCCTTTCGCTCCATCGCGTTACATTTACGATAAGAACGAACGTCCATCTTCCTTCCCCTTCTTGCCCATCGGCACTAGCCTTTTTTTATGGCTTTTTGGGAGCGGTACATTTGCGACGCCGTTCGTAGATACGCCTCATTTTATTTGCCAAAATATCGATTAGCACAGCGCGTGCGATTACAAGGGTGGTGTCCTCCGACAACGTTTGGAATCCGCTTATCTGCCTCAGCTCGCTGAAACGGTGCAACCTACTATTTTTCCATTGGCGGTTTTCGGCCCCTCAATATTTAGCACACTTTTTGCCAAAAATGCCTGGATGGCAGCAGATCTTGCGCTGCGTAATCCACATGGCGCTTGGTTGGTCGATGGTTTAGGATGACTACGAGGTATTTGAAAACAGGAGATGATTGCACTGTGTCTTGCCCTACGCGTATGCAACACGTTTCTGTACGTTTTCAGCTGCTTGTTAGCACCGCCTCTGTCTGTATATCGTCGCAAAAGTCGGGAACTGTTGCACCGAGAAGCAGGTGCAAGAGAGGACGGAGGACTAATTCCTGTAGGACGACGACCCCTTCTCATTGTTGTTGATGCCAAGTATATATCTTGGAAGCTGCATTCTTATGGAGGCCTCACGAATGTTCCTCCAGTTCGCGCAATTAAAGGAGTTTTTCACTTCAGTGTAACAACGGCGCATTACTCGTTATCGCGGCCACTCCATCGGTGTCCGACTATAGGCAAGTGCCACTATATGTTTTATGGCGTCTATCGTAGACAGTGCTCTTCTGAATCTGTATTGATTATCCGAGAGACCATCTCTTTGCTTGGCCACCAGCAGCAGGCGTTCGTATACGACCCTCTCCAACACTTTGCCCATTGTGTTTAGCAGACATATCGGCTGATATGACGATCACTGGTTCAGCGGTTTATTACTCTTCGGAGTGAAGACCAACTTCTGCATCTTCCATTTATCGGAGAAGACCCTCTCTTATAACCACTTTTCAAGCATCGTGACGAAAACGCCTGGCCTCTTTTGTGTCGCTGCTTTTAGAGCTCTGTTTGAGAAGCCATCCGAGCCAGAAGTTTTTCTGTTCCCGACTTTTTGCATGCGGTCAGTAGCTCATCCGCAGTATTTATTGGTACCCCTTCATTTTCCCTATCGTAGAAATCTACCATTACGTACGGCGATCCCTGCGAAAAAAGTGGTGTTACTATCTCCCGCAGTAAGAGCAGACACGCGACATGCGGCGTTTTCTACCCTTTCACTGTCATCAGGACGAATTTATATGCCGTTACCCATGGATTGATGTCTGCATCCAGGCATATGCAATCAAAGCTTTTTTTTGCTGCTTCTTATAGCTTTCCTCAGATCACTGCGCAAGTTTTTATACACGATCAAGAGCTTGTTAAAGTTTGTCATTCTTCTCGAGGGCTGCAGTTTTCGTCTGGCCTCTAAGCAGTTCGCTCTCGCTGCGTCGGTCCACCAATACGCCCGGGATGGTGATATACTTCTTCTAGGCATACTCGCAATCTTCTATAAGCAGGTCTGTCACATTAGGAGAGAGTTGGTCAGCTAAGTCCTCACTCCTCTCGCAGGGATCCATAATAATATTAAAGACTTCTACGCGGGAGGATGCATCTCTCTATTTCGGAGCGGTAGATTTGGGACGCCTATTTCTTACGGTTTGCCTGCCTTTAATAACGAGGAAAATTGTCTGGTCATCGCTGTTCGCGTATTCCTCGGTCGCCGATCAGTTGTATCTCGAAATTAGGCCGTCACTAACAAAGGTGAGGTCTACTTTCGACTCTTCCTGTTTTTTGAAGCATATTCCTACGTCCATCATTAAGGAGCAAAACATCCAGCATCGCAAATGCTTCCAGCAGGTTGCGTACTCTTGCATTACGTCACTCGAAGATCCATGTAATCCGTCTTGCGTCCTGCTTGGAGAAGCGTAACAACTGCAGCAGAATAAATTTTTCGCTCGCCTTCACGAAGCCCGTGTACTGACGATCTACGTCCAGGAGCGCTATAGGTGCTCGCACCCAAATTGCTGCTTTTTCGGACACATCGGCTACCAATCCACCCCGCCCTCCGCTTCGATATGGTTCACTCAACTAGAGCTAATCTGCGTTCTTCTGGGTGATTGTTTGTCGAAGCAGGTCAAGAGCTGCTTGCCCGTTATTGCGATTAATCTGCATTATTCTCATTTGCGCCCTCTATTAACCAGTGCTCGCTTGAGTAGCTGGCACTTGTCACTTTCCACCATGTGCTTTGCGTCCAGACCCGGTGTCTCCCTGCGGAAATTGCAAGAAAGCTTGTTGTTGGAACTTTTTGCAATGTAGCCTTTGTCTCCACACGTCCGAGCATTGTTTGGCCATATATCCGAGCTCCAGGCATCGAAAGGATCTCATCAAAAGTATACGCTTCCTGATCCTACAGAGCACCCAACCTGCCAGTACCTTAGCAGCTTCCTCCTATTGCAGATTTATTACTGCCGTCTGCTTTGTACTGTATGGCTTCTTTATATTCACCACGTCAGCGGTTGCCACCCCACATTGGGGCTTAAGTGACATCACTGTCCCTACTAGCTCTTCCGCTTTCCTTCCGCTCTTCTGCACTAATACATTAAGCTGGTTAATTTTTTACATTTCGGAGCATACGTGCGTAGGAGGACTCGACTTTAGCTGCTACAACAATAACATCGGACCTAACCTTGAGAGGTCTTCTCGGACGGTCTTCTTTCTTCGCTCCCATTTTAACCCACTCACTTGATTGCTCGGGGAGCGGTTTGAGCTGCGGCTGCGTTTGTACGCCTACTGGCGATCCTTATTTTTCCGCTCACCTCGCCCAAGGCGTCTGCGTCGCCGCTAGTGCCGCTTGGTGGGTTTTTTTTTTGGTTCTTTTAATGATTTTATTTTGATTAAGCTCCAACTGAGAAGCGGTTTCGTTGGTATATTAGCCTTAACGGATCCCTTGGTTGTCTATGCAAGCAGAGAAGCCAAGCGTGCCTTGACGATAGCCCTTATGAAACTAATGTGCAGTTCCAGGCCCAGTTTGCTACACCATGTAACGACCTAGAGCGTTCTTCTCAGATTTGCCATATTTTAACCGGGTGGAGGCAGTCAGCACCAAGTAACAGGCTGTCAACCCTTCCAGTCAGGTAACGGAATACTGCCACAATCAACCCTATAGTGTCAAATCGTATACCTTGCCCGGTATACCATAATCAGGACTTTACTGGTCTCAACCTTGATGCCTACCCATAGACTTATACCACGGATCTTCCTTCCCCGCTGTCACTCATTACTGGGAATGGCGAGCACCTACTTAAAGGACGGCGCCTACTCCTACTGTCGCCGAATATTCACAGGATAGTACGACCTTTTCAGTCCTCCTTTGCCGCTCTTGGTCGAGGGCTGCTCATTGGTTATTCGCAGCTAAGCTACAAAAATATCCGAAGACACATGTAGACCGATCATCATCCGCCACCCATAACCCCCACAATAGCCTGAGCTTAGCCCTGTGTGTCTATATTTGTGTGCCTATGTGTTTGTATATCATATATGTATATCGCTGCATATTGTATTGTATACCGTTGTATGCAAGTTTATTTATTGTATGCAGAACTTATGTGTCTGTATGCATACAAGTGAATTTGTTTTATAAAAATACGGACATATTTCTGTTTCTGCCATTAATTATTTATTTCTGCAATTATTTTATTTCTATTATTTCTGTATCTATTTCTATCTATTCTTTATATGATCAGTATAGCGTATTTATTTAAAGTCGTCCTAAACTACTCTGAGCTAATCCTTGGAAAACGAAGCATGTCTCTGCTTGATATTTTACACTTTATGCGCATGTACAGGGTTGCGTTATAACAGCAATGAAATAATGATTGGCAATGTCCTCTCTATTTTATGTTTCCTCACTTTTTTTTGTTTTTGCATTCAGGCGCCGCTGAACGACTTTCAACTAAGCAGGAAAGCGGGAAAATCTACGGCGAAAAAAAACCTAGTCCCTTTTTTACACAAAATAGCTTTTATGTTATTTATACCGAATTTAACACGAAATCGATCAAAGGCACTGGTCGCACACTTTAATAGAATTTTTTCGGTCTTTTTCACTAAAAATCTCCACGTGAAACAATTTTTTTCAACCGCAATCGACTATGACGAAACAAAGCATTTCAGAAACGCGTCCGCAGGCTACGAAATGACATCGACCAATATATATATATATATGTGTGTGTGTGTGTGTATCTTCATTCTCATTCTTCTTCTTAATGAAGGAATACCAGTTCTTAAGATTTGAAAACACATCCAAGGCCTGTCCAACAAATCCTTATTACGTTGCATTTAAATGAATAACAGTTATTTTCTTCATTTGACGAGAAAAACGACTATAAATATTAAACTCTAAAAAACAAGCAAAATAAAAAAAACTCTCTAAAGAGTTGCAAAAAGAAGAAAACAAAATTACTTTTCTTGGTTAGAAAAGAAAAAGCCATCCTTAGCATTGCCTAGTTTTCAGCTCTTTATTACATTTATCATGCACTGCCGTTAATAGCAATGATGATGGCTGCGGTAATGTGCTATACTCAAACAATATACGCATAAAGCAAGCTAGTGTGCTACTTCTCTCTTCCCTTCTTGTCTCTCTCTCTAACTCTCTCTCGCTCTCACCACACGTTTTCTGCTTAACTCCGCTTTCTCTGTCTGCCTTTTGCTATATATATGGATATAAAAGCAAACAAAAGACATAACAGAATTATATCAATGAATTTGAATGCAACAAGATGAGTAGGCGCAGTAGCATATATTTCTAAAGCATAAGAAATAAAAAACAAGTTAATATCCAGAAGAAAGGACTTATTTATATATAATGTCTTGAAGGAAGAAAAAAGGCGACTATAATGATTGTTAAAATAATTGTTGTTTTTCTTATTCTCTGCAGTACATTAAGAGCGGACAGTAAAGGTTGAAGAGCCGCAACTATAAAATAATAAAAAGGGATAACTAAATAGATAGAAAATTTTGATCCTCCTAAAGTTCCTGTAATATTGAACAATCATATCGATTTACTTTATGAAACGGTAAATCGGATGTCTTATCTCAACGGTAAAGTAGATTTGACAAATATTCGTAGATTTATGCTTCACATAGGTACACCTGAATATTTCACTTTGTCAAAAAAGAAGTCCGATTTAGAAGAATCAATTTGATCCCAAATTTTATTCTTTCTATTCTTTCTAATCATCTAAAAACGTCTATATTGACGCCCGCAAATCGTAAAAATATGAATAAAGTATTTTTGCTTAAGTTAGTTAAGCTCAATGTCTGTTGTAAATATTCTCGTGGCCGCAGAAATGAAGCTATCGACTTCAAATTTGGTAAAAACATTGGAAAAAATGGGCCAAATCGGTCGAAGGGCACGTCCACAGAACCACGTAAACTGAGAACACCTCGGTTTTTCAAAAGGTATGAAAAAATTGCTTTTTGCTCATTACTCATAAACCATAGCAAATAAATGTACAAAATTTTGAACCCACATTCTATGGCCGATACTGTAATATTCGTGCACAAATTAGAAAAAATTAACCACGCCTACCCAATATTATAGTGTATCCACATTTAATTGTTTTTTCCATATGTTTATAACGCTTCCATATGTTTATAAGCTTCAAAAACCCCGTAAAATATGCAAATTTTTGGCCAATTTCAAATTGGGAATACACCTAAACATAGCCGCCTGTGCCACTGCCCATCTGTCTATTTGCGCAACTTTGTAGTATTTATGGTAAACATTCTCCCGTCAACGAGATTTGCAAAAAAATTTCGAATTGACCTAAACTTTTCAAGGGTCACCCTACAACGCGCATGTGCTCATACCACAAAAACATTTATTTTAAACATTCAAAAGAATCAGAAGAAATCAGCTGCGTCCACTCTATATTATAGATTATGAAAGTTTCGTTCTTTTACTTCTTTTGCCTTTTTTAGGATAACGGTGGTGGGTATAAAAGATTCAGCCCCGACCGAATTTAACTTTCTTATTTGTTTTTGTTATTTTTAAAGAAAGTGAATACCTAAATGCGTATTTTTACTCACAAATATATAATATATAATATATATATATCCGCCTGAGTGGCCGAATGGGCAAACAGTCTCGACAAGCAACTCAATGGTTCGTGGGTGCAAATCTCAAGTGAGGCAGAGGTTTTAATAAAGCCGATAGCCTTAGATGCTAGTGCTTTAAGACTTCAGTCTTAGAATTTATTCTCTGGTTAAATTATATATTATATATTACATATTGTATATATATATATATATATATATATATATATATATAATAATAATAATAATAAAATAATATATAATAATAAATGTATACATTCTACGTATAAGTTGTGGATTTGCGATTTCTAAGGCCTTGTTACAATAGTTACCCAGCGTTGAAAAGTGTGTTTCAACTATTCTAAGCAAACGTTGGCTGCGTGAATGTATCAAGAGAGACAGATAATTGCACGTGCATGGAGTGAACACGGCTGTGCCAGGTATTAACAAAAAAAAGATGTTGGAAAAAGTAAAACATAGCAATTCGTTGTAACAACATTTTTCAAAGTGCGACAACATTTTTGCATAAAGCTTTCATGCTACTGCATGGATGCAAGGTGTTCATATGTATGTACTTATAATTTTGGGACAACGTCGAAACAACACACGTATAAACACGCACGTATATGTTTAAAGAAGAACAAAAACAAACGACGACAACAACAATACAACAATAAGGTAAAATGAAATAAAACTTTGTGTACGTTACTTGTACCTTGTTGTTGCTATTGTTATTGTTATGGTTCTTGTGTTATACTTAAGTTTCCCTAATGATTTTACACATGTTAGTATGCATGTTACACGACCTCCATCGTCATTTACTTTAAATTCTCTTATTTTAGTTGCTTGGTTAGATGTTTTTCGTGTTGTTGTTGTTGTTGTGATTGTTATGGCTGTCGACTCCCTTAGTAAGGTACTGTTGCTATGGGATTTTCCTTTTGTGTTCATCTTATTCCATTCTATTTATTTACGTGCATGCTTTTGTCTTCTAGAATCTTGTCATACTCTTACTTAAACTTGAACAAGAAAGAAAGTATAAAGTCGGATTTTTTGCTACTACTTGTAATTTTGCTTTTTTATATTCCTTTATTCATTTTACCCGGAAAATACGACCCAAACAATGTAAGTTGTATTAAATACTGAAAGTTATGTTTCCATACATAGCAAATAAGATTATAAGTTAATCTAAACCATTGCTTGCACTGATCGTTTACGTAAAGACCTAACATAGGTGTAAAATTTTAAAACGAGTAAATACTCCTATCTGTAATTTCATAGTTAATACATGTGAGTAAATTTGTCTCAACTCTAATACCTAACTTTTGATTGATATTATTTCTTTATTTAAATTTTTACAGCGACGATGACATACTTTGCGACAAGCAAAAAAACAAAGCAAAAAAATAGATAATTTGATCGTTTCCGAATATAATGTTAAGTGAGTTATATGACCATCACTGAGATAGATGATAATTTTTAAATGAAATAACCGACTTAATATGGTTTCGGTTGATTGGAGTAATAGCAAATAATGACGTACTTAAAATGCAAAGTAAAACAGTCACCGAATTGTAGGGTGAAAATCTATTCTACATGCTACCTGTAAACTTTTAGGAGTTAACAATTGTTGTTTGCATTTTGTCCAAATGTGTGGAGCAAGCTAGTTTCCTACCTATTGGGAAACGTAATATTATTTTATTATATTTATATTATTATATGTCATAGTGACCAAAGGAACTCAAGCACATATCTAACCCACAATTTTCATATATCATAAGTCAAGAATATGTATGATTTTTATGGAAAATGTAAATAATTGTAAAAAGATAAAAAAAAACTCCAATTTCTTCTTGTTAGTGTAGCCGGGTTCCACAACCAATTAATAATTCTAATATTTTAACATGAACTTGATATTAATGCGCTAGATAAATAAATTTGCAAAATAATACCCGAACCAAAACAACAACAAAGAAATGAGGGATTTAACGAAATACTTCGATACACCTTTAATGACTGCTTTCAGCACTGTCTTAATAAGTTGCAGAAAATGCTGTCAAAACGTTATATTTTGAGTTACACATAATTTGCGCTTCACTTGTCAGTTAAAAATTCGTTTTATCTCGAAAGATCCACACCTTTTGATATATGCTTTATTATTTATCAAAGGAATTTTCATATCTATTACCGATTCTTATATGAATTCTTACCGTATGATGGCCTTGAGCAACCGAAGTGCGCGTTTATCTATCTAGACTTGTTGGCCGATGGATGCAACATAAAACAAGACCGAAATTTTTTCTACAGGCCAGGGATTCGAAATGAGAAACGCCTTAACTAAATTAAAATAATTATATTACGTTTCCTGTTTGTGGTTAACTTACATACATATCGAATACTTGAGCTTAAGGTAAAGTATATAACGTATAAAAATACCTTTGTATAGGATAAAATTTGCAAATATACGATATTTGCAATTGTATTTTTTTACCCATCATCGAAGGATGAGGGGTATATTCATTTTGCCAAAACTTTTGCAACGTTTGCGCCCAGAAAGACGCATCAAAGACACCTCAAAGTATATATATTCTTGATCAGCATCAAATTTTAAATCGATTTAAGCATGTCCGTCTGCTCGTTTGTCCGTCTGTATAATGTCTGCTGTAAATATTCTCCAGGACGCAAAAATGAAACTTTCGACTTCAAACATTGGAAGTCCTTGCACGCAGGTTAATATTGAAAACGGGCTAAATCGGTCGAAAGACAATGAGAACACCTCGGTTTTTAAAGGGGAATGAATAATTTGTTTTTTGCTCATTACTCATAAATCATAGCAAATAAATGTACAAAATTTTGAACCCACATTCTATGGGCGATACTGTAGTATTCGTGCACAAATTAGAAAAAATTCACCACGTCTACCCAATATTATAGTGTATCAAAATTTAATTGTTTTTTCCATATGTTTATAACGCGCAGAACCAAGCTCCAAAAGCTCCGTAAAATATACAGATTTTTGGCCAGTTTCAAATTCGGTATACACCTAAACATGTCCACCTGCGCGTCTGTCCATCAGTCTGTCTGCGCAACTTTGTAGTATTTATGGTAAACATTCTCCCGTTAGCAAAAATGGAGATATCTCCTACAAATTTGCAAAAAAAATTGGAATTGACCTAAACTTTTCAAAGCACACGCCTACAACGCCCACGTGCCTGTGCGACAAAAAGTGTTATTTTGAAAATAAGAGAAATCAAGTACGCCCCCCCCCCCTTTCCCTTTTTTTTGTGCATAAATATTTTGTTTTTTTACTGCTTTTGTATTTTTTACAACATGATGGTCAGAAAGTAATTAGGAACGGTATGTAGGTTATGCTTCTACAAACTGAGCAACGGCCAACTATGCTCTTCCGCACTGCGATTTCAATCCGCAAACACCGAATGGCTAGTGGCGATTCTTATGCACTCGACTTTACATGGGTATAATATAAAGTTGGTGGGCATAAAAGTCCGCAGTCCGCAGTCTGAAGTCCGCAGTCCAATGTAATTTTCTTACTTGTATACCTTAAAAACGTGCACATCAGTAAGCCACAAAGAATTTGTCACTTCAAAATTTTGGAAAAAGGTAAACTGAGCATACGGAGTCAAGGAAAGGATGCTGATTTGTTAGATATTCTCATATTAAATAATACATTTTTATTAAGGCCTTTCTTATATATTAAATGATTGGTAACTTTTTGGGGATAAGCCTATTATCTATTTTACTATTGTAGAAATTCTAAAATTTCTGAGAGAAAAAATGAACTTCTTTACACTATTAAGAAAGCTCTGCAGAAAGCGAAACGAATGACACTCAGTCGAGGCAAGGGCCGACCTACGCGGTACTCGCATGAAAACTTTGCTATCTAGCTAACTGGAAATACAATATGCTGTAAAAGTACGATCCCAGGTCAATATAACAGCTTCGACATGCCTGTCCTTTTAATTCATCGATCTTTCGTGATCAACATAAGTAAAGTTAAAAGCTGAAAAAATAAATGTATATGCTTAGCTCATTATCGAAGTTAGATGTATAACACCCACGAGCACACCGGAGGGCATTTAATCAATATTTACTCCAAATTTTATAATGATAATATAATATAAAATAATATTTTCTATAAATCATAAAAAATAACTTTGTACATGTTCATAGATATACATATAAAAGGCTACTTTGATTCGCGGACTGCCGATCTGGCTGACATTATTATATCTAATGTTTACAACCACTCTCAAGATTATTATTATTATTAGATTTGCTCTTCGCATGGGGACAAAACCTCAAACCTTTCTTTCAGAGCTAGACAATCATGCCCATAGTAATCAAAAAGCTGTGTCTGACAAGCCTTAATAAATATTGATTGTCTGCATAGGTAATAGTTCCAATCGAACAACTGATACTAATGACACGAGCGCGCCGCAAACTAAAATAATTTAATATTTTTACATATCAGTTTAAGATAAAAATTGAACCCAACTTCCCTTATAACTTTCTTATTTATCTTTACTTACAATTGTTCCAGGCATTTTACATTTTGAACATTAGATAGAAAAACTTTATGGCAGACGAACGAATTGTTGGTATTTAACATTCCGACTTATATTTCTTGCTGTTACAAATGCATTGACAAAATCTGATATGCTTTCCTTTAGCGTTTTATTTTAACTTTAAAAGCACTCGAATTTTTTTTGTAGAGAATGTTCAACGTCAACTAAATATTTATAAAATAAAATTAATGTGGCTTTAAGTATTTAAAACTGGTAACAGCTGTTAGCTCACTTCATAAACAATGTCAGTTTCTATTGAAATAAATTTCTCAATGTGTTAGATCAATTCAAAATGTCCTATGTGCTTCTATATCCGTTAATTGTCTTTAACAAATCAGTTTTCTTTTTTTTAATATTTTCGTATGAAACTTTTCCCAACATAAACTTTCGTGTTCCGAACATAAACTTTAGCTAAGCCTGAACCCAATGAAAGATCATAAGAGTGAAACGAAATTGAATCTGTTACATTTTTTAAAAAAACTCTCTGCACTGAAACAAAATTGAATCTGCCATATTTTTTAAAAAAATCCTCTGCATGCATTATATTCCTATATAACACATGTTTTTCGAAAAGTTTTTTCACCACTCTTTATACGAGGTGGGTCCAAAGCCACCGGCAAATATTGTGTTACAATACGTTCATAAACATCTCTTGCAAAGACAGCTGATTTAATAATTTTCTATAATTAAAAATATGTACAACAGCAATAACTTGATTGAAAAAGTTCCCTGTTGAGGGACATAATAAATGAAGTAAACTAAACAGATATATGAAATAAATGAAAAACCTTTTCCTTCTTTTAATTGAAAATATATAACAGTTATTAATATATTTTGGAATGACTAAACAATCATTTATAACATACAAACGTAGGCACTTAGCGATCATTTTTTGCGAGCATTTACTAACGCTAAAAGGTATATTTTTTGCAGATAGAAAATGGTTTTCTGAGGTGCAGAAGGAAGTTTTATTAAGAAAGAATGTCTAAGCTTTACATGCTAATTGCTATTTTTGCCAAATTTCATTTTATTTTAGTATTGAAAAAGTAGTCAACAATTTCAAAATTATTCAATGTGTATCAGTCCAACGTGGTCTTATCTTATTATTTTAGAAAAATTAAAAAAAAAAAGTGGCTCTAATGATTACACACTTGCTGCGCCGTGTTTCTTTTCTTTCTAAACAAGGAAACAGAAATTCAAATTTTGTGCGTTATTCTGAGAAAAAATGGAGTAAAGTACGGTAGCTTTTATCGAAAACTTTTAACTTTTGCAGATTTATATACATTTTACAGACACATACTATGCACACAGCCATACACAGAATAAAACTGAAGAAGTTTTTGGAAAATTCTATGTCCGGAATCATTTAGCATATAACATTCGTAAGAATACAACGATCAAGCTGTTGACGAAGACAACAAATTTTATTGAAAAATTTTGCAAGTCATTATTTAAGAAAAAAATGAATGCTAATTCTTTTGGTTTTTTTGATCGATCAATTTTTGACCTCCAATCGATAAGTTATAAATCGTATCAAGAGAATGGCACCAAATATATAAAGAGCCGTAAAGTGTTGGACGATAAATTGCAACAACAATTAAATTCTTGCGCAGGAGAGGTGGAAAACTCAAATTATAAAATTTAATTTTTTTTTTTTATTAATTTTTTGCTTTAGATCTTTCTTACTGGCATATCTAAAGAAACTAGGGCCGAGCAAATAGTCGAAATTGCTTCCTTATTAGGAGAGCTTTATTTATTACGTTTCAAGGTGGATCACTCTGGCAAATCACGTGGTTTTGCTTATTTGCAGTACATGGATCCAAATTTCATGCCTATTGCTTTAAGGCAGTAAGAAATTTATTATGCAACATGAGCACGTTTATATAATTACTGTTTACTGCAGATTGCCTCTTTTGTTTCGCCAATATAAATGTGCTATGATACGTGTAAAACAATCGCGCAACAGTTGCAAATTGTTGCTAAAAGGAATATGCGACATGTCACCCGAAATAGTGTTCAATATGTTGGAGCAATCGATTAGGTTCGAAAAACTGGTGGGCCGTGAGATATGTCGCGGATACTTTGAATATCAAATCATATTTAGTTGCAATTCAGAGGCCGTGTTTGCACGTCGCGACCTATTAAGAAACATAACAAAATTTGGACGTAACGTTGCTGTTTTGTGGATGAAATAGCACCAACTTTATCCATTCATTCTATGGAATCCCAAATGCATCTTATAATGTCCTCAAAGTCCGCCTGATTATGTATCTTTATTTCACCTTTGTATGCAAATGTGCTATCCTTTTCCTGCTTTATAATATAAGAAAATTTTCATTTCATATTACAATGAATGAGAAAGTATGCGTATAATTATGATGTTAGTATACTAACGAAAATAATAAAATTCGATTAAAATTTCGTCATTAAATCTAACAAGAACCATCTAATAAAAACTTAATTTGTTATATTAGGAAGTAGTACATACGGTGACTATAAATCAAAAACGCAATGAACAAATTTTCGTGTTTGTGGCAACGCCAAACTCTTACAAATAACAAAAGACTCCATTCGTCGCCTTTAAAAATATACCGCTGGTGAACAGCTGATTATGCAAGACAGACAAAATAAATGTGAAAATTTATAAAGTGTAAGGGATTTAAAAATTATTCCAGAATAGTTAAAACGCATTTCAAGTATACGGCGTTAAATTTAAGAAATTTTAACTTTTTTCAAAAGCATTGCTATCGTAAATACCATGTCTACCACTTCAATTGTACAACAATTTGTGGCCGGGCTAAAATCTCGTAATCACAATGTTCAAAATAAGACAGCCCAGGATTTATTCCTTTATGTTAAAACAGAACTTAGAGAAATGTCGCAGGAAGAGTTAGTACATTTTTTTGATGATTTTAATCACCAAATTTTCAGTATGGTCATGTCATCGGATATCAATGAAAAAAAGGGCGGAGTGTTAGCTATAAGTAAGCTTATTGTAAGTTCATACGATGGAAAAGACATAAAATACATTTAAATTTTTGTTGTTGCTTTAGAGTGCATGATCAGTGGCGATGTGGTTAACACTATGAAACGTATTACACCATACTATAATCACTTACGAGACTTATTACCCTGCAATGATGTTTCCGTTATGGAAATTGCTGCCCGCACCCTAGTAAAGCTGGCCAACTTGCCCGGTTCCAAAGGTGCTGAATCGTTTGAATTTGATATTAAACGAGCTTTTGAGTGGTTAAGCGGAGATCGTCATGAGGTAAAGAAATTATGTACATTTTGTTAAAGTAATGCCAATTTATTTTACAGTATCGCCGGTACGCTGCTGTCTTTATATTACGCGAATTGGCCGTAGCAATGCCTACGTATTTTTACCAGCAAATCTCCACATTTTTTGACCATATATTCAATGCTATTTTTGATCCTAAGCCTGGTATACGTGAATCTGCTGGAGGTGCCTTGCGTGCAGCCCTAATCGTTACTTCTCAACGTGAAAACACTAAGCAATCTAGCGAACCTCAATGGTATAAGACATGTTACACTGAGGCTCATAAAAGTTTCTTAGAAGATGCTGTGGCCTTACAGCGCGAACCCAAAGGAATGACTCGCGAAGATCGTGTACATGGGAGCTTAATTATTTTTAATGAACTGTTTCGTTGTTCTAATGCTACTTGGGAGCGTCGCTACAACACTTTAAAAACTTTATTGCCGGAAACTTTGAGTACTAAGTTAGGTGACAGTCTGGCTGTTTCTTATTTGACCGCAGGCAGTTCTGCCGGCGGTACTTCAGTAGGTAGCCACTTAACAACTATAGTTCCTCGTTTGAAAGCACCATTTGTTAAAAAAATGGGCTCCACACGTTTGGTAGAAATCGCTGAACAACATCAGAATTTACCCTACAAATTAAACATGGTAAACATGACAAAATTGTTTTAATTTCAGTAACAATCTTTATATTTTAGAATAATGTACTAGAATCATCTTATGCTCGCGAAGTTCTTATGGACCACTATACCACAATATGCGACAATATTTTAGACCAGCGTCTCGCTAAATCACTCTACATACAGCAAACTTTATTGCAAATTCTGCCACGTTTAGCTGCTATTAATCGTGAAATCTTTGTACAGAAATATCTAAAAATATGCATTCAGCATTTGCTTAACGTCCTAAAGGGAAAAGAAAAAGATCGCAACATAGCCTATATAACCATAGGATACATAGCTGTGGCAGTAGAACGTGACATCGATAAACATTTACCTACTATAATGACGGCAATTAAGGCTGCTTTGCCACCTAAAGACGCTACCAGTAAACGTAAATATGCAATGGATCCAGCAATATTCGCCTGCATTACTCTGGTGGCTCATGCTGTCAAGTCACATATTACTGATGATGTTCGTGAGATATTGGAGCAAATGTTCTCTACGGGGTTATCACCAGCCTTGACAATATGTTTGCGTGAATTAGCTGAAAATGTGCCTCATCTTAAATCTGCCATTGCGGAAGGGTTAATTGGTGTGCTATCCCAAATTTTAATGAATAAAACATCTGGTGCACTTTATGCAGGAATGTTACCAGTTAATTCCCCTATGGAAAGTTCAATAAATTTGCCACAAGATATTCCTACCATAGTGTTGGCTCTGCGAACCTTAGGGACCTTTAATTTTGAGGAACAGAATATGTTGGATTTTATTCAACGGTATATTGGCATTCAATTGATAGTGGCAATATAATATTTGATATGAGTTTTTTTCTTCGTTAACAGGTCTGCCGATTACTTCATTAATCACGAGCAACAAGAGATACGCTTGGAAGCTGTACAAACCTGTACACATTTATTGAAACTGGCAGTAAGAACGGCCGATACCATGGAAAATTCTGCTACTTTGATTGAGACTGTATCACACGTCATTGAACGTTTGCTTATCGTCGCCATAACCGACATGGATTGCAATGTAAGGGTTCGTATTCTACGTTCATTAGATGAAACATTTGATGCAGAATTAGCACAACCCGAATCGTTGAGTGCTTTATTTATTACCCTTAATGATGAAATTTTTGAGATACGAGAATTAGCAATGGTTACCATCGGACGTTTATCCACCATGAATCCAGCTTACGTAATGCCAAAATTGAGAAAAGTTATGGTACAATTGTTAACAGAGTTGGAGCATTCGGGCATGAGTCGAAATAAAGAACAAAGTGCACGTATGTTGGACCATTTGGTTATAAGTACGCCGCGCCTAATATCGACATACATGAATCCAATTCTAAGTATTTTAGTACCAAAACTTAGAGAACCCGAATCAAACCCTGGTGTGGTACTAAACGTTCTGCGAGCTATCGGTGATTTAGCAGAAGTTAATGGAGGATCAGAAGAAATGGAAATGTGGGCTGATGAGCTTTTAGCTATTCTATTAGAAATGTTAGGAGATGCTGGTTCACCAGATAAACGTGGCGTAGCTTTATGGACGTTAGGTCAATTAATTTCAGCTACCGGTCGCGTGGTTACGCCCTATCATAAATATCCCGTTTTAATAGATATTTTGATAAATTTCTTACGTACTGAGCAAAGACGATCCATACGTCGAGAAACAATACGGGTGTTGGGTTTATTGGGAGCCATGGATCCTTACAAGCATAAAATGAATAAGGGTCTTATCGATAGTCAAAAAGACAGTGTTTTAATCTCTTTATCCGACTATAAAGTAGATGAAAATCAAGATATATCCACTGCCGAATTACTAGTTAATATGGGAAACATTCTAGATGAATATTACCCGGCTGTGGCAATAGCCGCTCTTATGCGAATTTTGCGTGACCCGACTCTAAGTAGTCGCCACACTAGCGTCGTCCAAGCTGTCACTTATATTTTTCAAAGTTTAGGAATTAAATGCGTTCCATATTTATCACAAGTTCTCCCAAGTCTGCTAGAAAATGTCCGCACTGCGAATAATAATTTAAGAGAGTTTCTATTCCAACAATTGGCGATTTTAGTGGAAATCGTACGTCAACACATAATTACCTATATGAACGACATATTTAAACTTATTAAAGAATTTTGGACCAATAATACTCCCTTGCAATCAACTTTAATAAATTTAATAGAGCAAATTGCTGTTGCTCTGGGTGGAGAATTCCGAAATTATTTGGCCCAATTAATACCACAGATCTTACGTGTTTTGCAGCATGATAGTTCGAAGGATCGAAATGTAACAAAACGTTTATTGCAGGCTATAGAGAAGTTCGGCAATAATTTGGATGATTATTTACATTTAGTAGTACCGCCTATAGTAAAACTATATGATTCTCCTTATGTGCCGCAACAGGTTTCTTTAGTAGCTTTGGAAACTATCGACAGTTTAGCCTGGATTTTGGATTTCACAGATTTTGCTTCACGCATTATTCATCCTTTGGTGAGGGTGTTAGACTCTGAACCGGAACTAAGAGATCAAGCCATGTCTACCTTGTGTTCGTTAGTTATACAATTGGGGAAAAGGTATTTAGTTTTTGCGCCATTGGTTAATCGTACGGTAACTCGTCAGCGTATTGTCGATTCTAAATACGAGAAATTGTTGGCTAAACTACAAAGCAATACCACCATGTGCTTGGACGAGGAGTTTTTAATGCGTCAAGCTAAATTTAAGAGCAGCAACATGGTGGCTCCTTTAAGTGATGTTAATACTACAATTAAAAAGCTGAACGTGTCCACGAAGCAGCTATGTATGGCGTGGCAAGTGAACAGACGTGTTTCTAAAGATGATTGGGTTGAATGGCTGAAGCGTTTATCAATAGGTTTACTACGAGAATCAAGATCGCATGCTTTACGAGCTTGCCGTGTGTTGGCCGAAGATTACGATAAACTGCTAAGAGATCTTTTTAATGCCGCCTTTATATCCTGTTGGACTGAATTATCGCCAGAACATAAAAATGAATTAACGCAATCATTAATACAGGCATTGCAAGTAACTGATATGCCAGAGATTACGCAAACAATTTTGAATTTGGCCGAATTTATGGAACATTGCGATAAGGATCCAATACTTATAGACCCTAAACTTTTGGGTACACGCGCTATGGCCTGCCGAGCGTATGCCAAAGCGTTGCGTTACAAAGAAGAGGAATTCATGACCCACAAGGATCCTCATGTGTTTGAGTCATTGATTCTAATCAACAATAAGTTGCAGCAAAAAGAAGCTGCGGAAGGTTTACTTACAACTTACAGAAATGCAGTGGGTAGTGAGAATTCGCGTTTTAAAGACGAACTTAAAGTGCAAGGTCGATGGTATGAAAAGCTGCACAATTGGGACCAAGCTTTGATATATTATCAACGCAATTTGAGACAGGATTCTACTGATATGGAATCTCACTTAGGTTATTTACGTTGCCTGGAATCTTTAGGCCAGTGGTCGGATCTCAGCAGTGTAGCGAAAGAAGAATGGGATACTTTCTCCCGGGAAACTAAATGCAAAGCAGGTCCGTTGGCAGCTGTTGCAGCCTGGGGTCTACAAGATTGGGAATCAATGCAAGAATATGTCAAATGCATACCGGAGGATTCGCAAGATGGTAGCTTTTATAGAGCTGTTTTGGCTGTACATTATGAAGATTTTGAAACAGCTCAACGCTTAATCGATGGAACTCGCGATTTACTTGATACTGAATTGACATCCATGGCTGGTGAGTCCTATGAAAGAGCTTATGGTGCTATGGTATGCGTGCAGATGCTAGCTGAGCTAGAAGAAGTTATACAATATAAACTGATACCGGATCGTCGGGAACCTTTGAAAAATATGTGGTGGAAACGTTTGCAAGGAGGTCAACGTTTAGTGGAAGATTGGAGACGTATTATTCAAGTTCACTCTCTTGTTGTTAAACCTCATGACGACATTCACACTTGGCTGAAGTATGCTAGCCTCTGTCGTAAATCGGGTTCGTTAATGCAATCGCACAAAACTTTAGTTATGCTTTTGGGTACCGATCCTAGTGTCAACGCTAATGAAACTTTGCCTTATCACCTGCCACAAGTCACTTACGCTTACACAAAGCATATGGCAGCCTCGGATAATATGAAAGGAGCTTATGAACAACTAAGCCGTTTCGTAAAAGCTTACAGTTCTCAGTTGAGTTGCATGCCGGACACTATATGCAAACATGAAGATCATCGTTTGTTGGCCCGTTGTTATTTACGATTGGCAATGTGGCAAAATAAACTTGAAGGCTTGGACCCAGAAGCAGTGCAAGGAGCTTTAAATTGCTTCGAAAAGGCTACTAATTATGATCCCAATTGTTATAAGGCTTGGCATTTATATGCTTACATGAATTTCAAGGTAGTTCAAGCTCAAAAGCAGGCTTTAGAAAGTTACAAGATTCCCATAGAAGTGCACAACCCTGCATTGCTGCTAGAGAAGGAACGCATTATCATTGAACAATACGCAGTGCCAGCAGTACACGGCTTTTTCCGTTCCATAAGCCTTATAAAAGGAAATTCTTTGCAGGACACATTACGTCTATTAACTTTGTGGTTTGATTATGGCCATCATTCCGAAGTTTACGATGCTCTATTGTCGGGAATGAAACTAATTGAAATAAACACTTGGCTTCAAGTTATTCCCCAGCTTATAGCACGCATTGATACACATCGCAATTTAGTCGGGCAATTAATACATCAACTGCTTATTGACATAGGAAAATACCATCCTCAAGCTTTGGTTTATCCTTTGACGGTAGCCTCAAAATCTGCTTCTGTAGCTCGTAAAAATGCAGCTTTCAAAATTTTGGATTCCATGCGTAAACATTCACCGGTCTTAGTGGAGCAGACCATGATGATAAGCGAAGAATTAATTAGAGTAGCCATACTCTGGCATGAACAGTGGCATGAAGGCCTCGAAGAAGCTTCACGTCTTTATTTTGGCGACCGCAATATTAAAGGAATGTTTGATATCTTGGAACCCTTACATGCTATGTTGGAACGGGGACCTCAAACTCTAAAAGAGACCTCCTTTTCTCAAGCTTACGGCCGTGAGCTAACCGAAGCTTATGAATGGACACAACGTTATAAGTCTTCGAATGCTTTAATGGATTTAGATCATGCTTGGGACATTTACTATCATGTATTTCAAAAAATATCAAGACAATTGCCACAACTAACATCACTGGAGTTGCCTTATGTTTCACCGAAATTGTTAGCTTGCAAAGATTTGGAACTGGCTGTGCCAGGATCGTATAATCCAGGGCAAGAACTGATCAGAATCAGTTTTATTAAAACAAACCTACAAGTAATAACATCTAAACAGAGACCTCGTAAACTGTGTATTCGAGGTTCAAATGGCAAGGATTATATGTATTTGCTAAAAGGTCACGAAGACTTGCGTCAAGATGAGAGAGTTATGCAGTTGTTCTCTTTGGTCAATACTTTATTACTAGATGATCCTGACACTTTTAGACGTAATTTAGCCATACAACGCTACGCTGTTATACCTCTTAGCACAAACTCGGGTCTAATTGGATGGGTGCCACACTGCGACACCTTACACACTTTAATACGAGATTACCGCGATAAGAAGAAGGTGCCTTTGAATCAGGAACACCGTACCATGTTAAGTTTTGCCCCCGACTACGATCATTTGACTTTAATGCAAAAAGTAGAAGTTTTCGAGTACGCTTTGGCTCAAACCCCTGGCGATGATTTGGCAAAACTGTTATGGCTAAAATCGCCATCCTCTGAAGTGTGGTTTGAAAGACGCACAAATTATACACGTTCCTTGGCAGTTATGTCCATGGTCGGTTATATCTTGGGCTTAGGAGACCGTCATCCCTCAAATCTAATGCTGGATCGGATGAGTGGCAAAATACTACATATAGATTTTGGCGACTGTTTCGAAGTAGCGATGACTCGTGAGAAATTCCCCGAAAAAATACCTTTCCGCTTAACGCGCATGCTTATTAAAGCCATGGAAGTCACGGGCATAGAGGGTACTTACCGCCGTACCTGTGAGAGTGTTATGCTGGTCTTACGACGCAATAAGGACTCTTTGATGGCCGTATTGGAAGCTTTTGTATATGATCCACTACTTAATTGGCGGCTATTAGATGCAGAAGCAAAAAACCATCGTCCTAAAAATCCAAACGATCCCACCAATACCACCAATATGGTGGGAAACAGTGGTAATAGTCTAAGTAACTCTGTAGAGGAATCGATGCTCCACAGTAATCATATCGCCAAATCAAAGGCCTACGATAATCAGTTATTTGGTGGCCTTGGTGTTCCGGCGACCAACGCAGACATTACCAATGGAAAGGCAAGCAAAGTAATCAAACGTGTTAAACGTAAACTGACCGGTACCGATTTCCAAACGCAAACCAGCTATACAGTACAGCAACAGGTGGACTTACTTATACAGCAGGCCACTAACAATGAGAATTTGTGTCAATGTTATATCGGATGGTGTCCCTTTTGGTAAGCGTTAATGTTATAGCACTAGTAGCGTTAAGACGCAACAATTTTGAATAGGATGAAAAGAATTGTACTTTAGGTCGAATAGAAGATAAGATGGGATATTTATGCACGTAATGGTAATTTCCGCACGAAATTTAGAGTTTTAAGGGTTTACCTTTCACTTTATGATTTGTTTTATTTTTTACGACTTTAAATATAGCAATTGCCCTTATCAGTATATTTATGCATACATCTATTTTCACCACAAATAATTTTTTAAATAAATTTGATTAAAACATTAACTCAGTTTTTCTAAAAAAGGACTCTCAAGGAAAATTTCTTTTAAATCACCTTCAAAGAATATGTGCATCTGGGCAGTCAATCTATATGGCTATTTTGCACCGTGTTTTCTGTGTTAGTCGAACAAAAAAAATTAAAAAAGAAAACAATTATTTGAAAATAAATTAAAATCAAAAAACATTAATTGATATAAACCTTTAGTGGATTCGTTTTCGAGTGAAAAATTTTTCTTTTGTTTGCAATTGTGTAAACTCCTTTTTAAAAACATGTATGTATTGAATTTTTTTTTGTCCGGATTTTTGATAAGCGTTTCCTGGGATAACAGCTAAAACAACATTAGCCTGTCTTCCTATGGAGACAGGGTCTAATCTGACTACTGCAGGTGGAGATTATTTTAAAGATTTTTACATAAATGCCATTGCGAATAATAAGAGATCGAGGATGGTTGGGGAAGAAGTTGATTTTTCTCCCAAAGGAGAAGCTAAAGGTCAATTCAATTCAATTATGCTCAGTAACCAGGTAGATAATAAGGCTTCTGAGTTGCGTGCCAAAACCATTCCAAATCATGAAATTAATTTGTGTGACTGTATTTCGCAACGCAAGTTTTTATTGAAATGTCGAAGGCATGCTTACGATCATCAATTCGGATCTTCTCTTTTATGATTATCTCAAATGTTTCAACAGTTTAACAGAACTAAAGATGATTAGCAAGGGTAGAGCCAAATTGCTATTCAGCTCTCCTCTTAATGATAACAAATTCAGAAAAACAGTGATTTAAAAAAAAAATTTAATAACGTGTATTCCGAGATCTTTCACGGAAAGATTTGGAGTTATTCGCAATGTCCATATTGAGTACTATGTAAATGAGATCGTTGAAAAAGCTGTGTCCGATATTCCCATTAAGTCTACTATTAGGCTTCGAAGAAAACATCCTAAAAACAAGGACGATTTTATTCCCACAACGAGTATTAAAATGGGCTTTAAAGACAAAGCCCTCCCCAAATCAATCAAGTTCAATTTTTGCGACCTGGAGTACGTACCTTAAAGCAATGCTTTGAGTGTGGCAGATATGGACATGTGTCGAAGTTCTGTAAATCCAAGGAGAGCAGATGTCTGAATTTTGGTAAGTCTCCTAAATCTACCGAAAATTGCGAAACAATAAGGTGTCTGTCCTGTGTTTCAGGTGAACACAACACTCTAAACAAGTCTTACCCGAAAAGAGAGTGGTAATTAAATATCAACAAGGTTGTGACCATTACAAAGAAGAGAAAGATAAGTTTTTCTCATACTACTTTGAATGTCTCGATAATAATTCTTGATGAGAATTTCCCTTCAATGAAGAACTCGTTCGTCATTTTAACCAAGGATGACAATGAAAGTGTTAATAACATTCTGACAATGAAAAAATGTAATTTAATTAAGATTTCAGCGGCCAGTGATTTCGGAAATGATTTTGCGTTCCTCGGAACTTGATAGATTAGTCTCCGCGTCCAATGATCCCGCTGAATCTTGTTAAGGATTTTAAAGAAAAAATGTCTGATTGCGCTAATTCTCACTACGATCAAGCGCCTAATATTATGAGTAAAACCGCTGGGGTTCCGTTTTTATTTAAAAAATGATCTTTTTTTTACAACATAATATTCAAAGTGTTTTTACTTGAACTCGAATAATATTGATTTCTGCATCTTAAGCGAAGTTTTTCTGAAAGATGACAATTTTTTTGAAGCTAAAGTTTTCAACTATACTTCAATCACTAAATGCCGAGATGACGGTTATGGTGGTGTTAGTGTACTAGTTAAGAAAAGTGTCAATTTCACACGTATTCCCTCCAATTCTGCTGTTGACATTACCATCATCGAAACCATGAATCTTAAACCGCATCTTTTCATAGCATCATGCTACTTTCCACCCAGTGAAAGTGTACAAACTTTTCGTAATGAGATTCAGAGATTATGCGACTTTCTTGATAGTGAACAAAATGCGATTCTAGCTGCAGATGCTAGACATTGCGTGTATGGCAATCAGCTCTTGACCAACAAAGGCAAGATCCGTCTAAATACCATTAATGCCAGCAGTTTTAATATGTTAAATAATGATAATACTATCTTTCACTGTAATAAAAGTGGTCGCACGACGAGCTGTGTCTTGGATCTAACCTTTTCTAATTCAACTATTTTACCATTCAACTGGAATACGACTAATGTCTCTCTTGGCAGAAAGTCAACACTCTCCCATTTCATTATTTCACAATTGCAGCAATTCCGTTAAAAAAATAGAAAATTTTATTTCAGGTTAAATCTATACGGAGAGTCTCTTTAAAGTTGATCTTCCTTCCGATTTATCATCATTTCCAACTGCTTTTTAAGTCTGTGATCAAGCTGCTAGAACCAACTTTTCTGATATTGAGTCCCTCTCACCTAAACCTTGGTGGAAGTCTTTCCTGTCAACACTTTTTCGCAAATACCAAGCTGCAAGAAAAAAAATGAGTAAATATGCCAATCCAACCAACTTCGTTGAATATATGAAAACACTGAAGGAATGGAGGTCTGCAGTTAGAAAGACGAAAAGGCCAGATAGAGCTATCGCGATTAAAGGTTTATGTGATAATGTCAACTTACAGTTTCTCTGGAATTACATCAATGGTCATCGACATTTTAATCGAAAATTAAACGGTTGTGCTGTGTGGTATGACCATGATAATAGAATATACTTAGATATCCTCAAGAGCTACATTCCAAGTGTCAATCACATTACAATACCTTAAATTCCTTTTACTAGTCTCAATAGTACACCCTTTTCATTGCGCTAATGTATGGCTTACATTTCAGAAAGGGGGCTACTGCTGCAGGTTGTCATGGAGTTAAGTATGATATGGTCAGAGCACTGTCTGCATGAAGCCTAGCTATCCTCTTGCATGCAATTAATAACTGATGGTCTATTAATTTTATATCCTTAGATTTGCGATGTATTAAAGTAGTTCAATACTTCAGACCAATTTCGCTAATCTGTAAATATATTTATAAAGATTATCAACCTCATGATTAAGGAGAAACTAATAGATTTCTTGAAAATTGGGAACATTATTCCAGCTCGTTCTTATGCTTATTAAAAACGCAAATCTACCAATATGTGCGTCAATGAACTATCTTGTCTCATAGCTAGTTTAAAAAAAGTTTGTAAAATGGTTGTTATGCTTTCCCTGGACATCAGCAAAGCCTATGATTGTGTCAGCTTGATTAAGCTTGGTAGAATTCTCGTGAATTTTTGAATCCCTCTTCAAATACGGTTGGGGATATTAAATTTTTTATTCAAGCATGTGTTGGTAATGGGTACAGGCAAAGTGGAAGTATACGGTGGTGTTCCACTAATTTGCACAATTTCCAGCTAATTTGCATGATCTTCAAGATGACAAAACTCATAATTTTCAATATGCAGATGATTTCCCCATTGTATCTGCGGATTCATCTTTTTCAGTGGCTGTGAATATTCTCTCGATAAAAACTAACCTCGATGCATGCGCCGATCTTAATTTATCTTAACCCCAGCAAAACAAATACTATTTATTTTGGCAAAGGCTCTAAACGCGAAATTGGGCTCTCTATCAAAGGAACTAACGTTAATGAGGTGAAATCTCTTCGATTTCTTCGCAGAATTTTAAACAGCAGCCTAACTTTTCGCGTACATTATAAGTAATCCTTCAAAGACTGTCAATCTGGTTGCAATATCATCAAACTCCTGACTAACAATCAATAAGGCTTGCCTCCCAAAAAAGCTTTGACTGTGTACAACGCTTTAATCAGGCCTAAGATTAAATTTGCACATTCTACATCTTGTAATTTTCCAAAATGAGAGATTGAGAAATGTATGCAAACATTGGAAAATAGGATGTTAAAACGTTTTATTGGACTGCCCCCCCAACTCCTCCACATATTCTCAATGTGATTTCTGGCGAATGCCCATTTCCGAAAGAACTCTTTTTTGTACTGCTAAAGAGTTAATTAAGGTCAACATAATGAATCCTTCCTTTTTTCAGAAAGTTATATCTCTCAGTAATAATGTCTCTACACATTTTGTTGTCAAAACCAGCGTCATATTTTTGACAAGCTGAATTCAGCCCCTCTCTGGAATTTTGTAACCACGAAATGTAGAGTAATCATGAACATTTTTAAATCCATCTCTACCTCAAAACAAAATGTCAATCTCTCTTGAATGAAGATCTTGTGTCAAGAAAAGCTTCTTCCTTATTACAACAATGGCTATGACATGCATGCCACTCACGGTTTCGTTGGACATAATGTATATAGCTTCTTGGTAGTGATGCATTTGTCTAAAATAGTACATAGAGTCAAAGTTGCGGACGAAGTTTCTTCGACTTTTATTGAATTGCTGGCGATTATTGATGGTATCAAAAAATTTATTGTTTTTTCTGATAGTAAGTCAGCTCTACTTCTAATAAATAAAAAAAATGCACATAATCAATATGTGTTTGATATACACAGGATGTTACACGAATTGCCACCTTGTTTGGATACCTGGTCACTGCGGGATTTTTTTAAATAAAAAAGGTAACTTACATACAAAAAGGGCTCAAGTTGATGGGACAATTTCGTCCATCAAATATACTCCCAATGGAGCAATACGGGCAATTCGTAACCACATCTTTCAACAACTAAATGATAAATTAAAGAGATTGCGTGTGTTAAATCCAATCGTCTTTTTTATAAAATAAATCCCATTTTTGAGTTTAAACCCTTATCAGAGGCTTCCTTTAATTCCTGGGAAATCAAAATTCTTTATAGACTCATGACAGGTCACGCTCGTTATAAAGTGTATTTAAAAATGATTCCTGCTATACCATGTGATGTTTGTGAAGTTTGTAATATTAGGGAGCTGAGCATCTAATTTTTAGATGTCACAAGCTTGATACTATTAGGAGTTCTTTCGGCTTCTTCAAGTTATATGATGGTTTCCTCGATCTCTTTGCAGCAAAAAATGTACGTCATCTCGGCTTCATTCGAAAAGCAAATTTATCTTTTTAATGATAAGACATTTTTTTTATTGTTTTTTACGTTCAATCATATTTTATCTCTATAACATACGCTTTTTGTTTTTCAGCGAAAGTTTGCAACACTATTTTTATATCACTTTCAACAACTCAACAATCTACAATTACACTTAACATATCGGTTTTAGCTATCACGCATTTTTTTTTATTGTGTTTTATATACAATTCTTGCTAATAATTACTACTGTTTATTATCTGGACATAAAAGTCACAAATTTATTGGCTTGGTCCATCTTAACTACAACATCCAAAAAAAATAGTAAATTGATATTTCACAATGGTTTTCCAAATGGTGATATATAAATGGCAAGAAGATTGAAGTCAGTCAGCACTTCTTAATATAACGTCTTCTAAACACTTCTTAATATGGAGTCTTGTTTTATTACCTGTGATTATTCCTTTAGGTATACCTAAAACATCTTAACTGTTATACCCATCACCGAAGAATGGAGAGAAAGTTTCTATATTTCCAATTGGGTCAAACGTGTTTCACTTTTTCTACATTTGTATAACGGCTATAGTATCATCCTTACAATATAAGGTGAGATTTTTATCGGGACATTTGTTATAATATATGAGTAAATCTAATTTTTTTACTTCAGAGACGCAACAAAGTATATATAATCTTGATCAGCATAAAATTCATAATACATTTAAGCATATCCGTCTGTCCGCCTTATCCGGGTAACGTCTGTTGTAAACGTTCTCCTGTCCTGTCTCCTTTTCTCATATCTCGATCGAAGGGCATGCTGACAGTATTACGTAAAGTGAGAACACATCTGTTTCTCACAAGGAATAAAAAATTGGTTTTTTGATCATTACTCATAAATTACAGCAGATAAATGTACGAAACTTTGAAGGTATCTAAGGGATGATGTAGTACCTCTACAAAAACTGAAACTCGCCCATTTTTTTTTTCAAAACCTTTATAACACTCAGAAACATGCTTCAAAAACCCAATAAAGTATACAAATTTCAAATTCGGAGTGTACCTAAGCATGTCCGTCTGTCGGCAAATGTGTAGCCTTACAGAGCATGAAAATTGAATTCTTTTATTTTTTTGTCTTTTTTAGGATAACGGTGATGGATATAAAGGATTTGATCACAGCCGAATATAATTTTTTTACTTGTTAATAATTGACTGCAGCATCATTTTAAGCTTATTTCATGCTTCTCTTTCATAAACCTATGTGAGCTTGACCTGCATAAGAGAAGAGTGTTCGAAAAAAAGTGGAATATGAAGGGGCAAAGGAGAACATGCTCATTTACGATAAAATTCGTTATCGCGTCCGCTTGCCTTCAACGCACACACAGGGGCACACATAAGAGAGAAAGGCTTATATAGACCTAATAAAACGTGTAAAGTAGTCATTACGATTGTCGCACATACTACCACAAACCTAATATACACTTATCACAGATGGTTTGGGGTACAAAACTTTGGATGTAAAACACATTTATATGGTTTAAGTCCTGAGTCTTGAACAGCTCTGTGAAAAGCGTCTAGCGTTGATTAGGTAAACTTTTTGTTTACTTAAATATCGTATAACTTATAGTAAGTTCAGCAAAGTGCATCTTTTGCAATAATATACGATGTGCATGATTCATATTTTTATATCCCCAACCCAAAGCTGTGCCAAATTTGCTATCCTTTTTGTGGCACCCAAACTACACATCAGCGACCCACAAATCGTGCCAAAGATTCTGAATCGGTTTAACCTTGATTGCATGTCCATCTTACTTTCTGTAGTCTGTCGTTCGAATGCATGCAGCGGTAAAAGTTACGAAACTAGAAAATTACAGATTCAAGTTTAGTATTGGTCTAAAATCTAGAACATATATTTTTTAAGTCAAATTAAACTAATCAACAATGTACTGGTTTGAGATGGTGAGTATGAGAGATTCTCGAACAAGGGTATATAAAATATTTGTATGTTTAAATTTGAAAAGGCTCTACCGGACATGCAAAAACGTTCTTCTTGGAGGACTTATGAGAGCTTACGCTATTAAAATTTCAACTACACAATTCTGCATTTAAGATTTTCAATTTTATAATTCAGAACCAGATACGATTGAAACATGAGCAAAATAGTGTTCGCAAAAATGTAGATGCATACGCCTATGACGCGTATTTAAGATTCTTACGAACGGAATAGCAAATCTACCTTATAAAAAAATGCTGTAAGCAGTATTGATGTTTTGTGAGCCTAAGTATTAAATATTTTTCTTTTCTTTGCTCTCTTGAGATACAATTAGGTACAGCTCCTTAATTAAGCATTTGAAGTAGGTTATGGTTTGCGGTTTACGGTATGCTCTGCTATTTGGCGCTAAGAGATATATATAAGCTAAAGAATTTTTAATTTTCTACCATCATTAGATGGTGTTAAAATAAGATTGCATAAGTGACTGTGTGTGCTTGAAATTTAGCAATGAGTTCCTTGTTAAATGAAAAATAATAAATTCCACACAATTAACTTCGCAATTTATTGATTGAAATGCTATCTTACCATTCAATAAATTTCTGACATTGCGAGCGTTCTGTCACTTGCCTTTGAATTTTCGTGTAACTGCATCTGCTTTACATGGGTTCATTTGCTTAGTGGTCATTTTATCGTTCCTAAACGCGTACAAACATGTACACGTGTTAACACTCAAGTGGAACAGTACTTAAACTCGAAATCAGTTTCATTATCAGTTGATTCCATAATAAGCAATAAGTTTAATTGGCATTAAGAGTACATTGACTGTGTTTAATTTGTTGCAAAAAGTATTTAAAAAAAAAAAAATCTCCGGCATACACTTTCATTGCCTTTGCTTCATCACTCTTACTGAAGTTTCAGTATTGGTAGCAAAAGTATCATTAACACATAACAGATTTTGCTTTGTTTTTGAGAAACTTGGGCGAGAACATTTCAAGTAGACAACAATTACTTTTATTGGAAAACATAAAACAAAACAACGAACTCTTGCACTTGTCTTGAATATATTGTAAGGAACTAATTTCTACGACCAGGCCAGTTGATTATTTTGCGGATACCTTTTCTGTTTAGTGCATGTCAAATAATACCGACATCTCTATGTCTATCTCTACCGTGCTGTTACGCCTAATATATTGTTATTCTCTCACTAGCGACGAGACTTTAGCGAGGCTTATTGTTTAAATTGTTAGAGATTATTCTTTGTAGAGAAATCACTTTTCGTGCTCTTCACCGTGCTCTTTTCACTACCACAATTAACTATTAGAATTTGCACAACGCTATTGCACTGAAACAGAGGAGGAAATCATAACACAAAATTACTTCTTCGTTTATTCCTGACATAACCGATAACTTCGTCGCGCTAGTAAGCTGATCAATTGCTTAGACGCAATGAACCATATTCTGCTCACGATTTGATCTGCCGCATCATCTCGTACAAAAAGATTTTTCTGATCGTTCCAATGAAAAAAAAGGACAATAATACAATAAAATAATACTTCAACTCTTCCTTTTCATTTCAACTTTCTGTATTAGGATTCGAAAATGAAAAAAATGTCTGTTAAATTCGAAAGTTCCAAGACTGTAATTCTTCAGTAACTGCTTGCGATCGAAGTAACAAATGTACATCTATGTCTGCGCCACAGCATGCACTCTACTCATGACAAAGCTAGGAAAAATAAAACACATATTTTAATTAATTGTTTAACATTTGCACGAACTAATTATGGCAATATTTTATTTTTTTGGACGTATTTCTGAGAATTTAGACTGAGTCCAATCGTTATAGGAAAAAGAAAATATCATTCGAACTTACACCCGTAACAGTTAAAAGTTGAAAATATGGAACAAAAAGTCTCCCTTCATGTATCTGCAAATGAGCAAGCTGCTGAAAATGAACGGCAATTACAACCAAATAATTTCCTAAATTTAAACAAGTAAGAAAATTATATTGGATCGTGACTGAATCTCTTATACCCATCAACGTGATCCTTAAAAAAAGAAACAACATTTTTATACTCTATAATGTTGGATAGGCAAGGTTGATTTTTCTTTTTCTTTTTAGATTAAAATGGAAAATTGATGCATGTGTTGTACTTTGCAAGCAAAAAATACGAAAAACGAAGGTGTTCGCAGTTGTTTTTACCTTTGGAAAGTTTAGATTATTTCCAAATTCTTCGCAAGTTTTTAGGCGACATCTTCATTTTCGCTAACGGGAGAATGTTTACTACAGATACTATTGCTCAGTACGGATAGATAGATGAACGGGTAGAGCATTCTTAGGTGCATTTCGAATTTAAAACTCGCCGAAAATTTATTTACCTTACGGGGTTCATGAAACTTACTTTTGCGCGTTATAAAGGCACTCAAAAAAATCAAATTTTGATGCACTATGCTATTGGAAAGACGTGGTCAATTTTTGTAGACGTACTACAGCATCGTCTACACAATAAACAGTCAAATTGTTGTAGGCGTATTTGCTGTAGTTCGAGTAATGAGCAAATGCAATGAGGGTTATAATTGAAATGTTAGTACATATAAAGTGGAAACGAAAAATCCAAAAAAATAATCTTCAAATTTATCGATACCGAAGGTCATAACTAAATATTTTTAAAAGGATCTGAAACGAACAAATGCTAGTCAAAATTTGATACTAAACTTTTCCAGCATGTTTGGGATATATTATTATAACAATTTTTAATATTAGTATTTAATTTATTATAGCAAATTTTAATATTATAATATTAATAATTTAATATTAGAATTTACCCCAATCTTTAGCAAAAAGAGCAAATTTATCGGGCTCGAAGAGCTGGCTTCGCTGACTACCTTTACCGCCGTAAGTGGATATATCCGATCAGCTTATTTATAAATAAAGTTAGGTTAAGATGCCAGCACTTTATATTAATTGTAGATAAACTAAAGATTGTTAAAATGTAAAGATAATTGAGAAAATAAAACTGTTTTATATTTAATTAAAAATCGCTGAGATACGCGAAATGGGATACAAAAGGAAGACACACTTTTTTGTTTCATTGAATGGGGTTATGAAAAAACAAGTGATTTTACAATAAATGCGATATTTATATATTGTTAATGAATACAAAAACTTTCTGATATTAGTGTTAAATTTAAGAACAGTGGAAGGTATAGCGACCACGCAGCTAGGTGGACACTGTGAATCAATGAAAGTATGAAAAGAATTTCTTTTCGCAAATACATTAACGGAAGAGTTAGTTAAAGACGCATTTCAATTTTTGATTTTGTGTAGTGTTATATTATTCAAAGTTTCATAATTTTACATGAATTTTTCGTAAAGGAAAGAAATATGAAACGGAAAACTGTGAATGGAATGAATGGTTACATATGAGTAAACTTATTTGTTTTTCGGAATGAAAGCTTTCGATACATTTTTGACTGTTATTACATTTCGCAATTTTCTTAGTAGAATCGATGTTCATGGGTTGAAAAATTGTGTTTTAAATCAAGTAATTTTATCAGATATTTAATTGATAAAGTATGGCAACTTTGTATAAGTATTTTCAATTATATTTAAAAGCAAAAAGTCATCGGGCAAAGTTGTAATAAAGAACTGAGAATATTTTTACATTCTTTCTTAAGCTTATTTTAGCTAAACGAACGTGACTATGTTTTTAAATAATATATTTTTTTTTTAGACAAACTCATCGAAACCTTTTTTCTTCTATTTTCGAATATTTTTGATATTAGTCGAATTTGTTCTTTTATATATTAACACGTAATAATAAAACATAGCCAATTTAACAGAGATGTCTGTATACCATCATTGATTAAATAACGAAATTAAGCACATATTATCAACCACTTCACATGGAAGTGCATTATGTAATTTAAAAAGTAGAATTTTCGTTCGTCGTATATATTAAGTGTTAATAAAATTTTCATTTTTGTAAACGTCAAATGAATAAAATTTACATTTTACTAAACGTCAAATGAATAAAATTTACATATTATTAGACGTCAAATGAATAAAATTTACACTTTGTTGGTTTGTAATATCAGAATTAAAGTTTCACAGGCTTAATGCAACTGTAAAAATCCTGAGAAATTTCCTTGTTGTTTATGGATAACGGCAACTCTGGCAAGATTTTTCGAAAGCTAAAAAAAAATTCAGAATAAAATTCGATTTCTCAGAGTAAAATTTACTTTGCTGTACATTTCTTATGCAAACCCAAATAAATGCAAAACAAATAAATTTTAAATAATAAAAAACAAATTTTATTGAGAATTAAAATTTTATTGTGAGAGTAAAATACGCTCATGTACAAAGTGAGCAAAAAATTGCGAATTTTGTTGTTATGAAGGTAGTACTGTGTGTATTTTGTTGTTATTTTTTTTTTCGATTTGCGTATACAAAACAGAAAAAAAGTTACTTTAAGAAATATAACAAATACAATAATTTAAAAAAATTATTAAAAATGATGCAATCCCTACAACTCTTACAAATAATAATCTCATTATTATTAATTTTTTTTATATTACCATCGCCCTTTCTTATAATTTAAAGAAAAAACTAAACTAATTGAAAGTTAATATAAAATTAATTAATCTTATTGAAAATACAAATATAAGAGATAATTTAATAAAACAATTAATATTTCGATATCATATTATATATTCTTTTCTATAACAAATTGCGAAAGAGAAAATTATTAATATAAAATCACTTATTGCTATACAAACTGTCGGTTTTGCCTTAACTGCTTATGCAGACGCAACGTAACAATGTAATAACTCGTCAAATTTTTTAAATGTAGTGAATATAGTCATTACTTACAACTGGATTATCTCCTATTTTGTTTCCGTCTTTCGAAAGCTGGTTTGGATTTTCTGGTATGTTTAGGCTAATATATCTATTATAATCCAAGGTTCTCCTTAAGCATTTCGATGTTGACGAGATATCGACGTCCATCTCCTCCACCATTTCAGATGAACTTAGCTGAGGTGGTAGGATTCTCGTTGCGGCCAACACCGATTTAAACCGAGTATTGTCGGGATTCATTTAATATGATTAACCAATTTGTTTTTGCTTGCAGGGGTTTGAAACACACACCTGATTTCAACTAATTTACCTTTATAATATTTGCATATTAATAACGCTACAACTATAAGGATAATAAAAATTATAAAAATTTCATTATATATTATATAGAAAATATCAAAACAAAAAGAAAACAAGTTTTTAATTTTCATTCCTTTTCTGAAATAATAATAATTATTTTTACTTTCTTTTTGAAATGCTTTAATCGCGCTTACTGAAAAATAATTAAAGAAATTTGGTTAAACATATGTTTAAGAATCAGGTGATTCAATTCTATAATTACAGATATGTTTTATGTCATCTTTTTCTTCTGCTATTTAGCAAGCCAACAACCGAAAATTTTGTTGCCATCTCTGTGTTTTATAAAAGGGATAATTGTGCGTTAACGTTAATGTATAAGTATGCATTTTTATCTCCACTATTGTCACTTTGAAGCTGTTGTTGCATCGGTTGCATAGTTGTGCTTTTTTGCGACAATTTCTACTCGTAAAAAAGTGAAATAAATAAATAAATTAAATAATAAAATAAAAAATATTAATTAAATTGATAAATTAAACAATTATCGAAAAAAATAATTGTGAACAACCGATGATAGCATTAAGTATGCATTCAAATAATAATTCGATTTTTCGTTAATGTTGTTTTGCTGAAACGGTGCCGCTGCTGTAACAAACGGAGAATAATTATAGCTAGAAAAAAATAAAAAAAATTTTTTATGGCAATAAATAAGAAACAAAAAATATGCTAAACAAATACATATACAATGATTTAACAAAAAAACAAAACAAGTGAGAAAATAACTAAAAATCTAACGAAAGTAAAAAAGAAAACAAGAAAAAGGTGAATAAAAGTTAGATAAAAATATTGTCAGACTTTGTATTGATTTAACTAATAAATTAAATGAGAAACAACAAAAAAAGAAAATTTTTTAGAAAATTGCATGATTGTGCTTTGAATGAGTAGTGATATGTGTGTTCCGTTTTATGTTCTGTATATGTGTGGTTGTTGTTTGTATGTTGTGTTGTAAAAAGAGTAGGCCCATGAGTAAGAGAACATTATTTAGTTAAAAATGCGTTGTTGGTTTTAGAAGAGTGACATAGAATGTTCAGGCGGAAAATTTTTAACGATTATTAAAAACTATTTTCTGAAACACTCTGAAAAACCCTTTTTAAAATTTGTGCAAAAAGTGACTTCATTTAAACAAGATAATTAAAAGCTAACTTCAAGCACCGTTCACTTTTTGCCACCACCGTACGAATGGTCTAATGTGAGAACGGGAGAAAGTTGGGAAATATAGTAAACATTGCGATGTCAATGTGCATTTTTTAGTCAAAAAGGAAATTAACTATATATAGAATAACAAATAACTATAAAGTGAAAACAGAGAAAAAGAAACATGTGTTTTAATTTTTCCGACAATAAATTTCCTATTAAAAAGTAAATAGGTCTTATTATTTATACATAAAATGTATATTTAAAATTGGAAAAAAAAATGTTATTGTAAAACGCATGTAACAAATTTGTGTGCAATTTACAGTTCGTCACGAAACCACCATAAAAAAATCTTATAAAGGGAGACAAAGATGTTATTTAAGTCAGAGGATGTAATAAATGAGAGAGTTTGATGTGAAATTTGTGAGAGTATCAGTGAAACGCCAGTCGCGCGCAAGTGAACGCATGGCCTTAGAGATGCCAGGATACTATAGTAACTTATGGACAACGAGAATTTCATTTCTTTCCTTGAAAACATTAACTATAAAAAAAAGAGGATCTTTAGATATTGTTATGAAATCTAATGTAGTGCGATAAAAAAATATTATTACGTAAATATCGTTTAAACTTACGGCACCTAACGTGTTAGTCCTTTCAAAACTTATTTTTTAAATATCCTTCTCCTGATTAAAAACGTTGTCAAACTTTTGTTATGTACTATATATCATCATATCGAATAATAAAGAAATTCATATATACCAGATTTCATATTACAATATTATAGACAATATCATATAACTAACTCTCTGTGTAGAATATTACATAGCAACTTAGGCATGCGACTTTCCTTAATATCAAACAGATTATTATTGAAGACTAAATATGAACCACTTCGCAACCCAAAAGGCTTCATACACATGTTTATACTTATTATGATATGGATTTTACCTACTGAAATACGTAAATTGAAGAGCTCTGCTTGTAGTCGTTATTCTTAACAAGCGCGTCCATCAACCGGACTTTACATTACAAACTAATGCTATAATGCTAAACTATATGATTAATATAAAGATTTTGCTAGTGAATTTGAGAAATTTTAGCTCAACTCTTGAAATGCAATCTTACTATTAAGTTGATCCAGACTTTATACTCATCTATATCAATGACATTAAGACATTTTTAGTTAAGTTATTCCTTAGCATCTAAACCAAAGGTTCTTGACTTTTAAAACGTCAATATTGTAGTATCGAGTATCTTGTAATGGTTTGAAATCCACGATGGTAACCCATATGCCTGCAGAAAAATATCAAATCAAATTGCCAAAAAAAAAAAGATGACGGTACAATTTGTAAAAGATAAATAAGAGAAAAAAATGTGTGCAAGTTGAGTTAGTTAATCAGGAAGAGATGGGAAACGATGAGAAAGAGAGAGAGAGAGAGCGGACGAGAAAGCGCGTGTCTGATATATAGGATGATGAATAAATCTTAAAGTAGTTTGTTTCAAGGATTTTTTTGGGGGCAAAAAGAAAAACATTCAATAGTATAGTAGGGTATATTCGAACCGAATGAAAACTGTAAAAAAAGTAGTTTTAAATGAAATAATTAAAACAATTAAATTTAACCGCATAACCTAAACTACAAAAAAACAAGCAGCTGCTTATGCTATAAAGTCACTTAAGTAATAAAAAGTTTCCTTATTATTATTATTATTATTATTATTATTATTATTATTAATATTAATATAAATATAAAAAGCTTTCCTTTCTTTTACCTGTTAGCTTAACAATAATTAACGAATGCAATAGTTACAACAATAATAATTAAAGCTATAAAAAAACTCTTCGAAGAATTAATTTGTTAGCACCGTGTCCAACATTTCAATGAAATATTTTATTATAACGAACCAAACGCATATATATAAAGACAACGTCTTAAGACGAATTCCAGACATGCTTCACCTAAGAAAAATATATGCAAAGCACTTTGTTCACGATTATTGCGATCAAATGAGATTAATATTTTTTAATTAATATTTAGATAATATTGTTAATAAAAATGTATGCCATGATTTTATGTGTACTGTCGAAATTTTCGATGAAATAAGACTACTCTCCTGTGAAATAACTAAAATTTCTGAATTATAATCGGTGGAAATCGTTTGCAAGTGTAGATTCAACGTTTCAGGAATGCTAACAATAGACCAAGCAATAATCTATGAGGGATATTTGTAGCTCCGATATGGTGTGATAGGAACTAGTATGCCCTTAACTGCGATCCAAAGGCAAAAAAGAAAATTTCTTCCATCAAATAATACGTATTTTGGTTATGTAGTGTAGACATTTTAAACAAAACAAAAAACCCTTATCACCTATTGCATATATTTTGTCTTTCTTATTTTTATACACTCCATTGTAAGGTGGGGGGATACCCATTTGGTTTTTTTCCATAATGTATGTAACACCCAAAAGGAAGCGTCAGAGACGCTATAAGGTATATATTTTCTTGATCAGCGTGAAATTCGAAGGTGATTAAGCCATTTCTGTCCGTCTGGGTGTTGTTGGCACTCTCCTGTCCGCAAAAATGAAGATGTCGACTTCCAATTTGGTAGACATAGTGGAAGTTACTGCACGCAGGTTGGAATTGAAAATGGGCCAAATTGGTCAGAGCAGTAAACTGAACGCAACTCCGTTTTTTTAAACAAAAATTTTTAGATTTTTGTCGGTTACTCGGAAATTATTAAACTTAAAAGGCTGAAATTGTCCACATTGACTTTGCGAAACACTTTACTCTTTATGTCCAAAAATGGAAACAATCCAGCGCTATGATATTGATGTGGTATTGAACAGGTTACGTAAATTTGGAGACACCTGCTATGTTGGGTTGGTAACTGCCACCATTTTCTTTAACAATCTTGTCAGCCTTTTTTTTTTTTGGCTCACCTGTAGCACGATGTTCACTACAATGCTAAGTTTTTTTCAAGGTCACAAGCACGCATCCAAGGTTTTTAAATCACTCATACATAGGACATCTTTTGACACTTGAATGCGACGTTGTTTTTCCAACAATTTCAAAACTTTTGCAACTTGTTGACAAGTACAAACTTTTTGATCTGATTGATGTTTTCATCAGTAGTTGACGTTAATAATCTTCCGGAACGATATTCCTCTTCCTCAATCTCACGACCTTCATTGAATGTTGCAACGGTTCACAACAGTTGTGCCAATGTACCAAAAAAAATCCCATCGATATCATAGCGCGGATATTTAGAAAAAACACTCTCTCATTACTTTTTGTCCACGGTACTATTCTTTTTATATTTAGGGCTATGCGATGGATAGATCATATCGTTAAAAATAAAGTGTGAAATTTCATATATATCCCAATCTCCGATAATAATCGTTTTACATCAACTAACGAGCATACAGGAAAAGGCTTCTTATTAATGACTTATGCCTCCCTTCCGTATATATTGTCTACGAAAAATAACAACATAATTAATGGCAAAAATTATAATTAATATACATATAGAGCAAGAACGATGACAACGAATAATGAATCATTTTTCATGTTCATATAAAGCTACATAAAGTATCAGATAAAAGTTCGCGAGCCCAGTATAGCTTTTCACTAGAAAGTATTTACCTGACATGCTCACTATTGTGTACATTTTTAAATTGAAATTTTTACATACTCAAATCGTCTAGACAGATAATAGCTATTCAAAGTTTAAGATTAGTTTTCAAGTGAATTTAACTTTCCTACTTGTTACAGATTGTTCCATGGAAGAAAAAGATTTATTGTTCTTGAAAGTTTTATATTTTGTAACAAATGTTTTAAATGTGTTTACATATAATTCGATCTCCTTTGTAAATTGGTTTAAAGAGTTAATCTTTTGATGAGACCGCACCATAAAGCGGGTAAATTTTAATTGCGAAATTTCATGAAACAATTGTTTAACTGACGTTGTCTTAATGTCGATTAGTTTTTATCTCTTCGAAAACAAAATGTGTACAAAATATATGTTGTCTCTTATTCACTGCAGATTTCGATGGGTGCCTTCTTACAATATTTGCAAGCATTCTAATCCACAATTGGTCGACTTTCGTTCAGAAAATATTAGCAAATTTTAATTCCGTTAAAAGTTTCCTTCAATTTTCCAAATATATTTTTAAGACGTACGAGCGGCTTAATGCTTCTTTAAAAAATTGCAAATATAATAAATTAAGTGTAAAATACAATTTGTAAAGAATCTTTACAATTTGGAGCCGCATTGTTGTGTTTTCATCTTAACATCTCCTGAAAAATGTCTCATAGGACGTTGAAATTTCGTCCAAGGTATATTTAGTATCAATGATAAATAAAAATAAGATAATTTTCATCTGTGATTAAGTAAAAATGTTTCTAGTTCACTTGTTCACAGGGACAGATCACGGCAATTTTAGAGCTTGATTTGTGGAAATCAGTTAAGAATATTTAGACATTACACAGATAGAGAGATTAACGTGGATAACGGAGTAAGAATATAAATACTTGATGGGCTCTGGGGTATATATTTCTGATTTATATTTATGATACTCTAAAGATTAAACCGTTTTTTAATATTGCTGCTCGTTGGAATTCTGAAAGTTTTGCAAATTGAAATTAAAATAATAATCTTTGCAAATATCATATCACTCAATAAGTCGCCGGTCTAACTGAGAATATAACATTTTTTGTTATTTTTTTTTTCAATCAACTTTATTCATCAACATACTCTTCTTATTTGAGAGGACACATTCACTCCAATGCTCTTCCAACTTCTCTAGCTCTTGTTAGCCGGACTTAATTCAATTTAATCATCGTTTTCATTCACTTGTGCCTTGGTGAAACAGCACATTTTTCGTTTGCTTGTGTGACCCTTTTTTCTTGATTTCTGTACTCAATCGATCCAATAATGCCATGTAATATTGATTGTTTGTCGTTTTTATACCCATCACCGAAGGATGAGGGATATATTCATTTTGTAAAAACGTCTGCAACGCCCAGAAGGAAGCATGAGAGACCCCACATGTCCCTCTGTCCGTCTGTGTAATGTCCGTTGTAAATATTCTCCTGGCCGCAAAAATGAAGCTATCGACTTCAAAGTTGGCAGAAGCAGTGAAAGTTCTTGCACGATGGTTGGTATTAAAAATGGGCCCAATCGGTTAAAGGACACGCCCACAGCACCACGTAAACTGAGAATAATTCTGTTTTTCAAAGGGCATGAGAAATGGTTTTTTTGTTCATTACTGACAAACTATAGCAAATAAATATACAAAATTTTGAACGCATATTCTATGGGCGATGCTGTAGTATTTCAAAATTTCATTTTTTTCAGTGTATATATCAAACCGACGACTTATTGAGTAATGTGTTATACTTTTCGATTTTCGAGATATATAGAACTTCAACGAAAAAAAGGGCAAAGTTTTATTTGTGCTTATTACTAGCGTATATTTTTCGTATTGGCATCGCATTACAAGACTGCGTGCAGCCAGCAGAAGTATAAAGTTCACTTTTACACGCCATTAAAACAAATCTTATGTTCACTTGTATAGATATAAAAAGGGTTTTGGGTTTAGTGTGCTGGAATGACTTGCAGTTTTTGCCCTTCGTTTTATTCTCTTAATACCTTTTATAAATGTTCTTCGATTAATTTCATAAACAACAATTATGCGTAATACACCCAACGTCCAATTAGTAGAAAAAACTAAACAGCTTAGCATATTTCGATCTTAAAGATCCATTTGGTTCGAATATTCATTAAAGAAACTTAAGGGAATTCACAATGCAAATGTTTCCGAACATACCATTAGGCCATAATTAATTATAGTCTCTTAGTTGGTCCTTTAGTCAAGACACTTCAAGAATCTTAAAGCGAATCAATGCTTTATTTATCTAGTTTCCGCTTATCAGCATACCAGATAAGTGGTATTAGTTAGAGAACAAAGATATTTTTCGTTTTTTATTCTTTCTAATAAAAATCTTATGAAAATATTTCATCTTGCAACAATAAACTTAAATTGGCTAACGAACGAGATTCCGAATCATCTTTCTATTAAAATAAAAAATAAATTAGCTTAATATCTACAATTGTATTAAAAAATTGTTTATAAGAGGTGCGCAAAGAAATTTTGCTTCCTTTTTTTTTTTTTAATTTTTTAGTGTCCATGCCTTTATAAATTATTTAAAAATAACTATTAAAAAATTATTGTAACAAAAAGTTTCAATGAAATTATTATTTATTCATATTCATGAGCTAGTAATTGACCGGTCGGCTACTGCATACATATCATGAATATTGCGGTATTTATGGCGAGTATTTTGCCACCCCAAGTGATGCCACTTTTGATAGTGACAGCCAGCACTCTTTTGATACAACAATCACCGGTTTAGATGGTGGGAAGAGAAGCGACGCTGGCGGCTACCGATTACATATAGTCAGCATTTGTAAATACACAAACTGTACAGCAACAAAAGAAAAAAACAATAGAAACAACAATAGCGCTATCTCTACACAAATTATTTAACAACACGTAAATATTCATCAGTAGAAAATAGAAACAACACGAGCAAGAAGAAAACGTGCATAAAAAAATGTTTTTTTTTTTTCAATACTTAACGAAAAGAAGAATGCGTTATAGTCTTTTATACAAAACAAGCTAAAAGTGAAGAGGGTGGAATGAACACAGGGGTAGGGATAAAAAATTACGCTATCAAATATTTTGCGCTTAAGAGAAAGACATACGATAGATAACGTACATAATTCATATAGATATATAAAAATAGTAAGAATTCGATTTATCGTAGGTCTGACCTTTAAATCGTATACACATACGTATATTGGCGAATTTTTTTTTAATGACTTTAATGTTCCAATACTAAGGCCGTGATCGCATGGCTTACACCCAACAATATTTATATCCGTTGTCGACGCTTAATGAATGAATTATATATTAATTTTGCATTACAACAGAACAAGGGAAATTTCGTGACGTTTTTCTTGGTAGATGAACTTAGAGTCGTGTAGCATTGGTAACGCCAACCCTGTCAACAAGTGACGGGTAATCGACAGAAAAAACGTTGCGACATTTTTGAAGTTAGCGGAAAATAATTGCTTTTTGAAAATGACCCGAAATTCGGAAAAATAGTCGATCAATCGCTGATTGATTATATATATATATATTTAAAAAAATTGAAGAATTCGTTGTTTTTCATCTTGTAAACTCGCTGCCGAACTGAATATTATCCAAAGAGATAGTGGTGAACCATTTGTAAAACCCTATATGGGAAAAAGAGCTCGATATTTCGGTACCACAGGAATTAAGTCTGAAAAATATAATGGAACGAATTTCTATCTGCGTGTCTGCGTTGCTGAAACCAAACGCAAATGAATCATTTTTAAATAAATTGATAGTGGGCTAAGAAAAGTGGTCAGTGAGTCACGTACGACAATAGAGTGTGAAAAGTGCGACGAATAAATTTGCATAAACGGTGAGACACGTAAGGTAACTTATGTCTTATGTTTGCTCATGTAGAAAGTAAAACGGACAGACAGAACGACGTGAATTGTTTTGAGAAATAAAGGTGAGTTGATCGGTGTAATCAATAGTGAGTCCATCTCAAGTCCTTGTTTGTATTGCGTACATGCGCCCAAACTTCTGCATTCTGCTTTTTTATAACAAAACCTGCCATGGTGTTCTTCATAGACTCATAGTCAGAAAGGAATCCCTGAAAGGAGCCATATCTTGAATAGAAAGGACCCTATCGACCTAAAATTTGGGACTGATATGCATTGAGGAACTTTACATGTCATGAATTATGAAATGGACTAATGCTTCGAATTTTTTTTTTTTTATCGTATTAACTGCTAAAGTAAAGGAAAAACCAAATTTTGGAAATGAAATTTTAAATAAACAAAAGGTCAAATGAGACTCAAAATCTACACACAGACAAAATGTGAATACACACTTCTAATTGAGATTTTGATCAAATCCTTTGCCAATATATTGCTTGAACGTTGCGATTATTTCTGGAATACAACATAAACAAAGTTGTATATTGTACAGAAATCACTGAAACTTATTACGAAAACAATGAACAGAGGTTGACGTTTCGTGGATGTGGGTCGAAGCTCATATTTGTTGTTGTTAAATTGCTTCGTAAATAAAGAATTTTGCGCCTTTAGTGGCAACAGAATAAACGCGATGTTGCTGAAAGATTTGGACGTGCACAAAAATTAACTTTTGGGTGTGGTTTGTGGGCTGAAAGTTTCTTTTTTGAACGTGAAAATAGTACTCCACTTTCCCTCAATAGAGAATGTTATAGAATCGTGATTACTGATATTTGTGCCAGAGAGTGCTATGATTGCGACTTGGACAATGTGATTTTAACAAAAGAGTGCAACATTCCGTACACATTGTAACAAAATCGGTTTACTGGGAAAAAAAGTTCAATAATCGCGTAAACTCTAAAAGTGCCTGTGTGGGCTACCCATCAAAATCATACGATATAACTCTACTGGGCTCTGTACTTTGTGGTTTTGTTGGATCATTGACTTCAATAAAAAACGAAATCCCAATGAGAACTATTCGTGTCATCGGTGGAATAAGAAGAAGAGATTCATGGGGAAAAGTGGCGAAAATTGGTGTTTCAGGATTGAGTTTTTACAATATTTTAAAGGCGATCATTTATATGAAATTATTTTTAAATAACAATGACATAAACCATTATCTGTAAAATAAAGGAAAATTCATGTCGATATCTTTTACCGATTAGACTTCATTACAAATTAAAAAGAAAGAAAAAGAAACACTTATTTGATGACCATAGGGTTCAGACGGTGTATATAAACATTAAAGAGCGACTGCGCATTTCAATACGGGCTTATAAAAGTCCTGATAGGGAGGATAACAAATTTTTGTCACATTTTTACTGAATACTCAAAAGCAATTCTGAATCCCTACAATTAGTATTATTATCATTACAGTAAATACATTAGTGATGATAAATATAAATGATTTCAATTGAACTATCGTCGATAGCTAATCGCTTACACTGATAAAGAATAATGGAACTTAGATAATATCAAAGATTTAAAACGGCAACGATGTTGTAAATATGCGATCGTAAAATTTTATCTTTCGATAGGATATTTGCTAAAATGCTTGTATTTCCTCAAATTTTCAATTATATAAAAGTCTGTTAAAGTACGAAATATGAAAAATAATACATTTTTATTCTTTTTATTTATTTATTTATTTATTTATTTATTTTTTTTTTTTTTTTAAATTTATTTATTTTTATTTTTAATATAATATTTTCAGAGTATTTTTTACTTTCTTTTTTCCTTGTTTTTCACTATTTACGTTATTTTAAGTTAATCAATTCTTCTTACAACGAAAAGAACGCCACGGCATTACCATCGACCTAACTTAAACCACCTTTAAAGGAAGCACAACAGTATTTAAAATTTAAAGAAAACATATTAAAAAAAAAAAACATATTAAACAAAATGATGAACATGGACATAAGTGTAACACCAAATTATTCATATATTTTTGATTTCGAAAATGATTTCATCCACCAACGTACACGCAAATGGATGGTCGAAAATTGGACGTGGGTTTTCTATTATTGCGGCATTTACATGTTGGTGATATTTGGCGGTCAACATTTTATGCAAAATCGTCCTAGGTAAGTGGAAAAATGATAAAAATTTTCTTCTCATTATTGCGCGTATACCAACTGGCCTTAATATGCTAAATTCCTGGCAACTAAGTTTCATTTATCTTTACTTTGAACGTACAGGCTACCAAAAAACATATCTCTATTGTATCGGCTATTGTTTATTCTTCGATTTCTTAATAAAAAGCTTTGTTGCAGGGCATGAGAGACATCCTCATCTTGAATCACTAAAAGCAAGGTTTTTTTTTGTTTTCTCATAAAAACGAGATTTCATATTTGCATTGTTCTCAGAATGCCTTGAGCTTAAGATAAATCGATTTTTACATCCCTTAAAACACCAGGTGACACCAGGTAGCTTATGTCATTTTGCGCCTAACAACCTGAACAAGTTCTCAACAAATATTTACCCTCAATTTCTTGTTGTCTATTCACTAGTCTGTCTATTACACAATTAAAGGCCCCAAAGGCAACGAGATTTTATTACGGCACTCAAGAGAATAATAAAAAAATTGGAAATATAAAGATATTTTATTCAAGTACATGAAAGAGTGAACCTTATTTTCCACGTCATTTGCAATTAATAAAATAAAGCAAATAACAAATGTGACCACATCTACATATATATATGGTCCACGTTAGTGGATCGATTTTGGTTGGTTTTCCCGCAATGCACTTAAATAATTTGGATGCAATATTTTAAAAGAGCACAAACCTATTTTGGTGTGGCCGTCTTGGTCTGTTTAAATGGCTGCTCATTGTCTTTCCTTGGAAAGCCAGGTAAATAGTTGAAAGGCATGTAATATACAACCTATGGAATATGTTGGCCTAAAACATGATACAAATATTTTCAAGATGCTATATGCAAATCTGCCAATATTTAACAAAATATGCACCTTAGAATTTTAATATATTGGTTCGATGAGGTGTTTGTCAGTTTAGTCATAAAGAAGTGTGCTGGCACACTTGCCAGGCCGTTACGCAATCGCTATCACATTGGCATTTTTCCAGCTTACTGGAAGATTGAAAATATCCAACAAGTCCCCAAGAAGAGTAACTCCACAAATTGTGCTAATTAGCGCCCAATTGCAATATGCTCTGCAATAACCAAAATCATGGTCAACTGTCACTTGGTAAGAAATCAGTCCATTGAGGACTTAATGTCCTACCTCAGCGAGAAATGGAGCCGAGCTTTTCGCCAAACTGATTTCGACTTGTGTCGATGGAAATTTCACTCGACTTGTGCCTAATTTTCTGAATAACTGTTTCATAAGAGTTATTATCAACAGATTTACCTCAAATAAATTCCACTTAAATGCAACAGTCACACAAGGTTCTGTTCCTTCTGCTTCGCTCTTCCTTGTATTCATCAACCCCATTTTTTCATTTGCCAACGACAGCACTCCGTGTCAGTTGTTTTCTTTTACCAGGAAACTCAGCAAGACTCTCCTTTGGTGGTATCAATTTAGAAGAATCGGCAACCCTTGTTGTTCTGGGTACGAGAATACAAAATGATGCTCGTCGGGCAGAGCATGTATTCAGAATGTATTCTAAAGATGTAGTCGAGGGCGTTTAAACGTTGATAGGTTGGTTAAAAAATCCGCACTGCGTAAGGTGGGTCGTGTAATCCGCATGTATAAATAAACCCACGGCAAGTGTTCTACAGAGATAAAAGAGATTTTTCAATCGATATAGCGCTTTAGCAGGGCTACAAGGCTTTCTCAGCGTTCCCACCTACTCGTCGTAGAATTGCTTGCATATGGCATGGCACACTACTGCAGGTCGTCATTCCCTAATCACATTGCACAAGATCAACAATGTTGCAATGTTGTGAGTAGAACTTTACTATCTTCTTAATATTAGAAACAAAATAATATTTCATTACTATTCTGCGACGGCGAAGTATAAAAAATGTCAAAAAAGCTATTACCTAACGTGAAATATAATCGTAAAAATTAGTGGCAAAGTTCTCTTCATAATATTTAACGTCACTAAAGACATAGCGCTTACGCTTTACGGATAGTGGATGAAGCGAGAAAAAGTGCACAGACGCTGTTCTGAACAATGTCGTGTGTTTGCGTCTTCACTTATTGCTGTCAACTTCAAATTTTTATTGTTTGTATTTTCAGTAAGCGCTTGTATCGAAATAGTTAGTTTTCACTATATTTTTCACATATCTGTGTAGGAAATGCCGCGCGTGCGATAAGTTTCCGTGGTACGATTTACATTTTAATGTGTGAGGTCTAATCAACTTTCATTATTATTAAAATATTGTAATTTGGAGTTGCATAAAATGGAGTTACAGACTTTGCAGCAGTCACACCTTTTTTATAGGGAAGAGCTTTTTTGCAAAGAATAAAAATTCTTTCCAAATTTTTTTAAGCGTTTGCAATCTTAAACTGACAACTTAGCTTCTAAACAAGCTAAAACATTATAGTCGAGCTAAGCCCGTCCTTAAATACCTTGCATCACGTCATCAAACACAATTCTTGACTTAACTTCGTTATAAAATATTAAAAACTCGTACTATTTAGAGGCTTACTTTTCATGAGATCTCTTATGTGGTAGCCTATGGCAAAAGTGAACCACTGTTGCCCATATTTAGCACAGTAAATTTTTATGTGAAATCGCTATTTTGAATTAATGTTGATCATGAAATACTCAAAATTAGATCTGATCTCTTTTTTTCAAAAACTTCTATATCAAAGAACTTTTAAAAAATGGAGCTGAGGGGAATCGCGACCCCTATAGCGGATATGAAGGCTAGATGCAACTGTAATCGTTGTAGTCGACTAAAGTTTCGATATGAAACCTAATTTATACCTAGCGGATTGGAACACGAAAATCACCTTTAGGATAAAAACTTGCCTAACGAAATCTCCGCGACCCGTAACTTTTCTTTTCGTTATACACAGGTCGGATATTTTATGTGGCCAGACACGTTTCGACTTCATGCAAATATCGCAAACAGGTTCAAACTTGTCAATTAACGTGGCAATGGCTTCCCATACGTGCATTCCATACGTTAGCGGAAAAATTACTTTGCTCGAACTAATCCATAGATTTAGAATTAGTACTCATTTGTATTACAAATACATGTATAAATCTACAGAGAATACAATACAAAGACTTGTTGCACACTGTGCCGGCAATCCATACAAAATAATTTACTTTGGGTTATGCATTTTCGCGTATTTAAATGCTTGCTATTATAGTTTGGCCAAGCCAGAGTGTGTGGGATTATACTATACTATAATTTCGTTTGTAATGATTGAAACTTGAAATGCAGATTATATTTAGTTAAAAATATAGGTAAAAATATAGGTGCAACAAATTCGAAATTTGAATGCATTTTCATTGATCATCAAATTTCAAAAAATCAATTAAAATTTGCGTTGAACATCTGCTGCAATTCTCTGAAAGGTACCGGCTGGTATCTTAATGCCTTTAACATTTTTTTAAAATGTTACGTGAAATCAAAAGTTTCTTATTTATCCATTTATTTTAATAATTCAATTAATTTTAATATAAACTAAAAAACGAAAATGTACGCGATTACTATAAGGTTTTTGAACCTCTAACAAATTAAATACGATATATGTGAATAGTATGAGTGGTTTTTAAAAAAAATGGGTAAGCATAAGATTTACAGTTTCAAAAATTTAAATATGATTTAAAAATTCAATAAGTGAGAAAAGGAAAACTATGATTTATACCGCAAAGGAAGCATACACACGAAGACATATATTTTTATCAATATAATGTTGATCGTTGATGTTTTTGTATCCTAAACATAATCTAATTAATTCGCAATTGTGATGTCATTGAAATCAACAGTTAGAGTTAAATAATCGCTAACGGCAAATTTATTAGGATTTATTGGACTGCATTAATTAAGGTGAAATTTTGTTCCATTGATAATGATTGACTTTCTTAATATTTTGAAATCATTGGTCAGTTAAGTCTTATTAATAAAACATTCTTTTTTTAGATTTGATAAAAAATGGATTACCAGAAATAAAAACTTTCATAAACGAGATCATGAACGAAATCGATTCTTGTTCTCCTTTAGTCGAATGAATGAAACCTTTTACTTGTACTATGTACTTATTCGCTAATATTTCTTTGCTACATATATATAGGATATTAATAGAATATTAATCTTGTGCGTATGCCTATAATATCTAAAAGAAATTAAGAAAAACGTAACGTTTCGATCGATTCAGAATCATTTTCTAAATTTAATTCAGCTTATTTGTCTGATCTTTACACATGTATACTATGGTTCAACCTATAATTCACAATTTTAGAGATATTTTGCACAAATTTGCTACACTGAGAGACGCTTGGACGATTAAGTCCAACAACTTTTGCGATCTCTCGCCATGTAAACTCTCATTTTAGAGTAGCCATTATATTAAAGAAACAATTTTGCAAATTTATCAACTATGCTCGTTGGGCAACCTAGTAAGTTAATGCAACAAATTTGATCGAATGGCCTAATTTTTTAAATCTGCTCCCATACAAAGAATCGTTTTACACTACGAAAAATGCCTAATTTTGAATATTTCGTGATGAAAATTAAGCTAAGATGATAATGTAGCGCACAAAAATTAATTGTACCATTTGAACAGAATTAAGTCTCTATTTTTTTTTTTTTCTATCTATCATATAAGGGCTGTTGACATGAAAACTGTGCTTTAACATAAAAAGACGATATTATTTTTGGTATTTTGCATTTTGGTTTGCATTAAGCGAAATTGTGTCGGTGTTTAGCATTCGGCCTTGCCTGTACTATAATTTTTTTTACTTGTTTTTTATTGTATTAGTTTTATCTCTTGTCTGTTAAATAACATTTTGTCATGTTATTTTAATTCCCAATAGCAATGAAACGAGAACATGGAGGGAAAGCATAATTGTTGGACATACAACCTGGTACACGAAAAGTTGTTTATTTGAAACGTTTTACAACACTGTGCTATTAAGCTGACTTTTACATGTTTTACTTTCTAGTAAAAATGGTCACCTATTTTTTTCCCGCAGTAAAGGCTCCAAAATTCAAAAAACTTTTTATGCCGTTCTGGTAGATACAAATCGATGAGAAAGTTCGTTACGTTGAAAGTATTCATGTATGGGACGATATAAAAAAGCAAAAAAGAAAAAAACTGCTCAAGAACTGTACAAGCATCACTCGTATATGGTAGGGCGCTTGTCAAGTACGATTTCGATACAAGACGATACAAAATTCGTGAATAGGCCTTCGCTGGATTTTTTTCCAACAGACTTTTACAAGGAAAAGAAAATGTAGTTGTAATTTTTAGTGAAAATTAATTGTGTGTCGGCATTATTTGTGCGGACGTATGAAACACCCAGAAGAAATTGAGGTAGACCCACCTTTTATTACATCAATCGACTCAGAAAATGATATCTAAACTTGTCTGTCTATAGGTTCTTGTGTTCAATCTACAGGTCGCAATTTTTAAGATATTTTGATTAAATTTCCTATACTGACGTGTCTTAGTCCAATAACGAACGATATTGGGAATGGTTGGAATCAGACAACTCTCCCTCTTTAATTGTGAAAATTTTGGGTCGGATTGGGCAATTTTTTGAACCTCTCATCATATAACTGTTCAATATTTCAATATAATGAAAATCCGTTCATGTGACATAAAAATGAACCTTGAAATGAACCACGTACGTTTATTTTTTGGATCCCAGCCTATATAAGGACTCTAATGAAAAATAAACCTTTATACGCTGAAACGGTCCAACTTTTAATATTTTATAATGAAAATGAATGCCTAGTAAATTAGGATGGGGTTTTTTTAGATCACGCCATATCCCATCCCCTGACGAGATCGGACCACTTTGGTAGGCGTTTTGAGTGTTCTCCAGTATGAGGGCCATGATAGAAATGCACGCCTTTACACAAAAATAATGTATAACGTTTGGTGTATTATTAAGAAAATAAGTGTATTGGAATTAGGGCATTAGACGAAGTGATATAGAGTATCTATAGGACGGTCTTACCCAGCTATAGCTTCTTCACTTGTTTTTTTTTTATTGTTTCTATTTTCAAATATTTCTTTCACAAAAATGTTGCTTATCTTTTCATTAATATGCATTTTTGGAATGAACTTTAAATTATCATCATTTAATTAACATCTTAATAACAGGTTAGGCTTCGGTATAACATGGTACATATTGCCATGATTCCAAGGGCCCTTATAATACGGCTTCGATATAATGTAAAACAGGATTCGATACAACGCGATGCATTACACGTTCCCTTGATTTTTATTTTAGCCATCATCCTTCGGGTATGTTTATTTTTTTTAAAAATGTTTGGATATAATCATACGATTTTTTTTCTTTTCTCAATGTTAGATAATTTAATTAAAAACTTTCAAATTTCTGTGGTGGAAGTAGTCATTAATATTTTGCACATTTTTATATCCTCCATTGTAAGGTGGGAGTTCACTCATTTTGTTGTCTAATAATGCCGAATAATGGGGTCAAAGGTTATTCTTCTCTTTTTAAAAACGAAATTGAAGCGTGACAACTCCCATAGAGCAAATCTTTTCTTTCTTTGACTCCTCTTGCCATGCTAGTACAAGTTTCAAATTTTCTAAAACTATGACAAAAATCTGATGGGAGTTAAAGAATTTTTGCAAAGAAAGTGAGATCAGCCCTGTTTATTAGAAAATCCTATTTCAAAGTTGGAAATTTCAAAAAATCGGAGGAAAATTGAAAGGGTCAATGACAACGCAACCCGTACGAAATTGGATTTAAAGAAAAACGCGGGAACTCTCGCCGTTTTGCGCATACCTTTTCGATCCCCTTGTTTGGCAAATTGTTCGAGGACCCATCAAATTGGTAGGTTTTCGTAAAAGTAGGTATACGACACCGAGAAATGACCAGATAGGTGTGTTCAGTTCCCCAAAAAAATAATAGACGTGCATACGTTTGCTGTTGCATCATATTCTTCTAAAAATATCTACTTCCTTATGCCTAATTTTTAAACTTAAAATTAAATGCTCGTCAAATTGACGGTTTTATACCGGTGAAATTTTCAATTAGCTAAATTTCTCAAATCGCAAGTTTTGCCTTAGATTGTTGCAAGGCTTTTAACTCGGTAAACGGCCAACGATGCAACGCTTTCTTTTGCATTTTAACCAAAAATTAAATTGATATCATTTATTCAACTTTTTAGTAATAAACTTACGTAGATTATGCATAGTCTACGTTCTAATTTGTAATCAAAGATTATATTAATATTTTATGTATTTATTAATAAAAAATGAAGACTATTTTCAGTTCAAATTACACTACTGTGCAGAAATTCGATCGAAATTGCCGATTACTGTTTGTGTTTTGTTTGTCCCTAAAGCGAGCACAAGTTTAAGTCCATTGATACACGTTACAACGTTGATGAATTCACGATATTGAAGGGGAATCTTCCTTTTCTGTTTCCCGTTCTTTTGCAAACTAAAATAATTAAATTATAAATCCAATGAATTTATATTGCGAACGTTTCTTTTGAACATTAAATAGGTTGATCCGTATTCATTACACTGAATTGAATAAAAAAAAAAAAAGATTAACTTTCAATTTTTATATATATATTTTTTTGATCATTTTCAAGCCTTATGCAAAATTTCACGTAATGCTCTTATGAACGCTAACCGTGTTTAATTCAAAATTGTTCCAGCTTACAATCAAGGGGTTCTTTAGTTTATTCATTTGTCATTTCATATAATCCTTAATCCATTTTAATTCTGAGAACTTGGCTGACCGTTTTATACAGCTTTTTATTTATCTTTTTCATCTAATCGCAAAAGGTAGCAAAAGGTAGCAAAATGTCTTAAAAGCCGGATATTTTAGAAGCGATACAATTCGTCGCATTGCTTGTTGTTTGTTGCCTTTCGTATTTCACTTAAGGTTGTAACTATTTAACCAGCTTTTACCGAAATATCTATATATGCATATATGTATTCATGCATTTGCAAATGCACGCCTAAACATTCTAAAAATGGGTTTCTTTTAATGAAAAAATTATGGAAAAGTATGTCGCACACATCTTAATATTGAAGTCTATAAAAAGCCAATAAAGTTTATGTATATATGTGCACTTATATAAAAAATGCTTACATATAACGACTTTATTACGTTACAATGATAACTACCTATCATTGAAAGCTAACTATACAGGATGATGAAAACATATTACGCTTATCGTTTCATTCATAACACTTACAGCAAAATTTAAAAAATTACAGTTTAGTCAAATGAAATGAAGGTGTTCTTGATTGACATCTTGGTTGACATTGATGAATCGTGAATTTTCATCTGCCGATTTCTATATTTGGAAACGCAAAAATTGGAAAAGAAATCGGACGATTTGATTCAGTGTAGTTTCACCGATCTGACTGAAGGAAAAGAGCGGAATCGATCTTTAGTAACTACAGAGTACAGCAAATATCGAAGTGAAATTTATTTAAACTAAGTAGAAGTGAAAATAGCTCCAATCGCGACTAGCAAAATAAGCTCTCAACTAACGAATAATTACATAAGCTACTCAAGTAACTTTGAAGATTCTCTATAAGACGCTATGTTCAATTGCTTTAACGCAGCGTGTTTGATTAACAATTTCATTCATTTCATGTTTTCATTATTGCAGTAAACAGTGTATTTATGTTGATTCATTGTTGAAGCTCTGGTCTTGAATGGATGCGTGGCTGACAACATTTTTTTTGCAATCATAATTTTGAAATAATTGCTTAAACTATTGCTCTAAGATTTGTCTTATAAGCGCATATATATTATTATTATGCCAAATAATCCTTGGGATACTTTTGTTGTAATGGCGTTGTTTAGCAGATTCATTCAGATGACGTAGTGCAAAGATCGGTTTTATGGCAAGCGCTTGCGGTCTCTTATGAAAATTACCAAAGCATGAGGAGGAAAAACGCCACGTGATCAGAATGCTTTTGCTTGATATTGTTTATGAGCAGATCTTGTTTGTATTTCTAAAAATAAGTAGAGATTTATTATAAGAAAGCCTCACGAACACAATGATACATTGTCATAATTTGATTACGTAGTATTCTAAACTTAGTTTTATTTTTTATTTGGTTAACTGTTTAAACACGTAAATGTTCATATATTTTTTCTCGGATGATTCTTGATTTACTTCCAATTACAGATTAATTCGAATTACTTTTTAATAACATAGGCACAAGAAGAATGCAAATCGTCGCCATATTTTAAAATTACACAAATTTATTAAGTGTATCTCTTTCTCTAATTAAGCAAACGATTCGTTATTCGCTTAAATTGCCGGCGAAACTTGCTTGGACATTAACGTAGTTTAGTGTCAAAAATGAAAAATTATATTCAATAAATAAAATTATACAGGATGTATCAAAATTGACACAAGATATTACGGAATGCCACCTTAACTAGGTCAACTATGGAAAAATGGATTAAGAAGTTCAGAAAGAGGCAGCGTATGAGCCACTAACTTATTGCTCTTACTATTAATTATCTCAAATACAAAAGATCGAAGTAGTTCGCAAAAGCGTAGCGAAGCATTCAACACTTTTGATGTACAGAGCAGCGCAAGGATTGCGCATTTTGAGAATACGCTCTACAGCATATTACATAGCTTACATATTCATGACTACAAAATTCGATTGATGGAAAAAGAACTGACGCCCTTTGATTATGGAACAATGAAAAGTGGACTTTGGATTTAGTAACTCAATCGGCGCGCTTATGTGCGTGCCCGCACAGCGGTGCAGGTTGTCTACTGGACGTTCTATTCTGTGTATGGCCCTGTACTCTATAATCTATGATTCAATAAAAAATTTCCAATTTTTAATAATAGGTTCATCTTTTCTATCAAAATTACTTCTTGCGATAAAGTTTGAGGTGCCCACACCATCGTAAGTGATGCGGGGAATTTAAGGGCACATAAGCGGCTATTTGTAACGCCCATAAGGACTTAAGATATACCCACCTCTTATTAATTGTAACAATCGACTTACATTATTTTCTGGATCGATCTCAGCTTGTTTGTCCATCTATTGTAGGTCCATGTATTCTTATGTTCAACTTACAAGTCGCAAATTTTTAAAATATTTAGACGAAATTTGACGAGTGGACTTGACTTTGAACCGAGGATGAAGCCTGTTGAAAAAGGATTGCATCAGATTACTTTTCCAGTAACTTCCCATCTAACGCCTTATTTTGAAAAGTCGTTATATGAAAAAAACTTCCAGCTTTCGCTGGTAAAAATTGCGGAGTAGCACTATTTCAGCATTTTTAAGTGATACGAAAAATTTGGATCGGTTGGGGGCAATTTTTTGTCACCCTTCTTATGAAAACTGAATCTTCATATCGGAAAAGGGCCTAATTGGAATATTTCTTGGTCCACAATCGTGACTTTAGATGCAAATTAGCCCTAGCATGTAGATTTATTTTTAGGATTCCACTTTATATAAGGGTTCTAAACGAAAATGGCCCTTTATAATGCAAGAATGTCTAATTTTTGATTTTTTGATTTTATGATAAAGTTTGGGTCGTAAGAGTAATTTGACTCAAACAGGTCTATTTTTTGATATCACCACGTATAAGAATTCTCATGAGAAATAAACTTTTAAAAGATGGACATCGGTCCATAATAATCATTTAAGATAAAACTTAACTGAATCGAATTTGAACCACATGGGCTTACTTTTTGAACGCCATTCCACATAAGGCTTTTCATAAATGGCGAGCCCTTTTCGAGCAAACAGGTTTCATTTATAGCATTTTAAAATAAAAATTGGTCCATGCTGGCAATTGGCAATTGAGAAAAAAAATTTGCGCGTAATAAAATTGGATCTCGTAGTTCTACTTTTTAGAAAAAAATTCACAACAAACGAAATGAAAGCAACACCCTCCTGAAAAACCGTACAACATTTAAATAAAAATTACTCTTAGATTGAAATCATTATTATTCAATGGCTGACAACAAAAATAAGCCGAGTCATTATCGCGAGGATTGACGATCAGACTTTGTTTTCTTTCGATATGTAAATTTTGATTATATTTTATTTTTTAAATTTTATTAGCGATAACTCTCGATGAACTTGACTGATAATTAATATTGGAAACCAACCAGACAAAACTAAATAATGCATGCAATGGACATAAAAGCGACTGCGATTTTTTATATTTTAATAAATGTTTATAACAATTGTTCATGCGATTGATTTGTTTAACAAATTAAAAATGTTATACATCGTGTTGTCTGTCTTATGCGTGGTGTCAAGATTTTTTAAAAGGGGACAATTTGTGACTTTTATGTTTTTTTGATAAGATAAAGTACACTTTTTAAAAATACTTGTGTAAATTGAAATAAAAATAGAACAAAACTTTATCCATATAAAGACCAGCATGTAGGAGCGAACTCTACCAAACCTATCATTGAAAATAAAAATTATTGTAATCGCAGGTTTTTCCATTCGTTAATTGTGGGCGTGTCTCTTTGGCCATTAAAACCTGTTTACATTGTAGTCAACAAGTTATGTGTGAACATATATTAGGTGCTTGCAAAAATGTTGACCATTTCTTCACTTGAAAAAGGCAATTATTGAGAAAAATTGGTACAAAATATTGATCAAAATATTTTCTATCGTTTTCTACAACTTTTCCCCACCTTTCTGGCAGCATGTCCATAGCGCGTTCGAAGAAGGATATTGATTTGGCAGCGATCCAATTATTGATCAATTTTCGCACTTCTTCAACTTTGCGAAACCGCGTGCTAGCCAAAGCATGTTGTATCGATTTAAACAAGTGGCCATCAGAAGGCGCCACGCCTGGTGAGTACGCTGGGTGTGGCAGAACTTTCCCAGGCAGCCCTTTTAACCGCTATCATTGATCTTTTTCGCAGTTGACATCACTAAACATATACAGCAACAATTCTAATCGGTTTAAGGAGCTCGTAACATGCCACACCTTGCTGATGCCATGAATATGCCGTTTCGGTGTGGATGTGGATGGCTCTACTGGACAAATCCATGACTTCTTGCGCTTGGGATTATCATGGTAGATCTACTTTTCACCGCCAGTCACAATACGCCTCTTCTTTCGAAAGCATTTTGAGTCAATTTGTGTGGTTGCCATTGTCCGTTGCTTTGCATCTTTCCCAGGGCATGAAAGCGCCTAGAAACAGTTGATTCAGCAACTGCTAAACTGTGCGAATGTTCTTTGAGAGTTTGAGCGGGGTTTCCGTTCAATAAATCTTGCAATTCATTCTCTTCGAGCTTTATTGCCTCTGCAGGTCGTTTTCGTGCATTAACAAAAAAATCACCACTTTTAAACCGTTGCAATCAAAACTGACAATTGGGATATGATTGAGTAGCATCACCATAAGCTTCTGAACGTGTTTGGTGAACTTCGACACCCGTTCTCTTTAAATCAAACAACAAATGTAATGAAGGTCGAAAATGCAATTTTGAGCGCTTCATGATTAGCATCGGCTGCGTAAATGGAAAATTGTTCTGTTGGAAATGGAAATGGAAAACTGTTCTTTTACATAGAGAAGATCATAATCATTGAATTTAATCGTTACAGTCTTTATCATCTTTACCCGTAGAAGTCAGAATTTTGTTTTTGCGTCCGGGCAAAAAAGTGTCAGGATTTGTAAGAAATGTAATCTTTTTTTCATTCAGTTGCAAAATTGCATATAATTTCTAGGGGGGTAGACCACTGTAGCAGCTTAAAAGGAAGGAAAATTAGGAGAATAATATTGTTTGAGAAGCTTATTAAGCATGCTTTAAATAAAATATTAGAAAAACATTTTTTTTTTTTTTAATATTGAAAAATGGCAACACCCGGCCATTTCCTGACGACATCGTTACCTTAAGGAGCTTTGCTTCCAGGCCAAGCTTGACTTTAAAAAAAAAATCATTAAATCTATATTCTTATGTCTGCTGCAGCACGTAGGGTTTTTTATATATTGATTTTTGTGTAATTGGCGAATGTTTGAGTGAACAAAGTGTAATTTTCGGCCAAAAGCAAAGGCGCTATTTAATAATAAAAAATGCTAAAATTAACTTATCGAAAAATCCTACATGTTTCACTAAAGAATGTTGTTTTGAAGACATAAAAAAAATTCGAATTAAAAAATGGAAATGTTTGAGTTGTGCTGCTGCTTGCCGATTTCAAAGACTGTGTTTTGAGATGAACGCGTTTTAAGTTTTGACATTCCTTATATACATGGTTTTTTTATCACAATACATTTTTTATTAATTTCTTCTATTAGTCTGCGATCCCAGTACCATAAGACTGTCCTTTCAAGTTCAAATATTGCGTGTATTGTATGATTGCGTACCAATACCCATTTTTAAATCTCTTTTTCGAAAAATTTACATTGCTCTACTCCTTTAAAGTAAATTCCATGTGTATCAAAACTTTTAAGCTAAGTTTAAATGCTCTTTTGTAATACTTGTCTTCTCAAATTAGCTATTAAGAAATTCCTTTTTCGATATTGAGAACAGAAAATATCATGAGTCGATGACATTAATCTAAGTGTTCGCTGACTAATTTTCTCCATTCATTACGAAAATTCAGCGAGTTCTGTGGCAGAACGGCTTACAAGACATTTTATGCAAGAATTCGTAAGCCCGGTTAACTCTTGAATTATTGTCTTCAAGATTAAATAACGATTTTGAAACAGCATTGCTTCCAATGTGCCGCTATTTGTATACTGGTAATGGGCAATCAGAATGAAAACAATTTTTTAGCTCCTTCTTCAGCGCCTAATATACCACTCGGATAATCGCATTTTTTCATATTTGACTCGATATCGAAGTATGCCGGACATAGTGTATTTATCCTCCTGCGTGTACCGCCCACAAATAAAATTTTTTTTATTTTATTTAACTTATTAAATTAAATTAAAACTCGATTAGTAAGGCTCTGAATTAATTTGCTCGTTGAGCGACATGGTGAAATAAGTTTACAGATATACTGATGAAACTTGAAAATGAGTATAACTTAAAAAGATGTTTCTCGATGTTTTGCATAGGTGCACTTCCGTGATGGCTTAAATCCACTGTGCGTTGAAACGCAGACGCAGCGCTCCGTCGAATACGTAAATGAGTGAACCTTTGGCTGTCTTTAGTGAGGCACCCAATTGCAATGCAATTTCATTCCGAGCGAAAGCTCTTTCTCCAATTCGATCTGGCCACAGGCATTACGAAACTCGCGCGATGGACCATTAATTTGACCTGAACACAACGTACTCCTAGTAAACAAAAATTAACATTTTGGCAGGGTCACCCAAACGTCACCGTCAAAAAAGTTTGTACAGACATTCCTAGTTGTGGAAGACAATGCGCATTTTTGAACTTGGTCCCTGACCATATATGGTTTGAGAAGCTTCCTACACATATTTGTCAGTGCTATAAGTACAAGAGCGAATCGTAATCCACCTCCCTCTTTAGTAGCAAGTACAAGACAAAGTCTAAATATTAGCAGCTAAGTTCTTAGAGTGCTAACCTGCTAGAATTTTTTAAATGCAAATTTCCAATTTCTAAAGTCCGATAGATTGCAGACATAATGTGTTTTTGATCTTTTATTAGCATAAACTTATTCAACTATGAATTAGCATATAATACCTTTTATCTTATCAAGTCTCCCCGTTCACATATCTTATACTAGCCAGCGCTTTTATGTGCACAATCTTTTGGCATAAATAAGCAAGACTGTTAAGAAATTGAGTCAGCTAATTGAAAATCATACTTAAATTTTGATGTAATGTAAATACTTCAAGTACCTAATGAACATGCATGCACAGACATCCATATGTATATAATCCAAGTAAAGTAGCCCCAAAGTGTCTATAAAGTAAAATAGAGTTAGTAAAACAAATAAAGCTAACGTATACCTTTTCACTTTTGATAAATAAAAAATTAAATTTATAAAAATGTTATTAGCTCTACGCTGCGATTACACTCAATCGCATATGTCTGTATATAAGATTGCGTATATAATATGACGCAAAACTTTATTTACATTTACAAAGTAAGCGTCAATCGTACATGTGTAATGGAATGTTTAATTTAAAAATCTAATTACATAATATTGTAACAGATACAATAAAAACTGACAGTTGCCAAAACGGTTTTTCATTTTCGAACTTGAACTCGTGCGATTTTTGTAACACAGCAAGACAGTACAGTAAAATTTTGTAATAATATGTGATTTGTCAACCATTGATTATAAATAACTATATACTTTTCTTTTCTTTTTATAGTAGCAAAACCCTTTTTCAATTCACGTACAAATTCAATTATTTATATGAGTTAGAGATTTCATTAATTCACTGAAAGATGTTCCTTATACGCATACACATGTTTTTTTTATACTCAAGTTATTCTCCTAAACAGACTTATTGCGCTTATATTATCGGATCTTTGTAAATTAAAACAAGTGAAAATGCTATAGTTATCTGTATGTCGACTTTTCAAAACAAAGGCGTTGTACGGGAAATGGTCGAAAAAGTGGACCGATCCGAACCATTTTCAATACCGCTCGCCCTTAGACTAAAACACGCCAGTACGCTACTAAATTTCATCAAAATATGTCAATAATTACGGCCTGTAGATTGAGCATAAGGATATAGGACAGACAGATGGACAGACAAGCTTAGCTCGGTTCAAAAAATGACGGTATATATTAGTGCATAATAAACGGTGTGGGTCTATCACAAGTCCTTCTGGGTATTGCATACATCCACACATACTATATATGTGGTCTTTTACCATAAGTAGTGTGGGGTATAAAAATATTTAAACCAAGTATGTCCTTCATATGGAAAAAATTTTACCAAGCAAGGTCACTGCCCTAATAGGAAACAATTATTAGAGATTTCTATAAAGCCATCGGCTAGAGATCTGTCGTCTAATAGTTTTTTATTTAATTAATTTTTTATATATTAATTTTCTTAATCATATATATATATATATATATATATATATATATATATAGATGTATTCTTAATCAATCTCAACTTCTGAAGAGATTTAAACATGTCCCTCCGGCCTTCTGCCCGTTTCTATATTTGGTGAGCATTACGGCTTCAAATTTATTTTTATTTTAAAAAATTAACTGAGAACATCTCTGCTTTCTGGGTAGCAAAACCGTTCTCTTATCAGTCTTATAGAGCGTCAAAAAATTTTTTTTTGCGTTTAAAGTAAAGACAATGGAAATCAAAAAGCAACAAACGGATATAACATATAGCGGATCATATCAAAATCAGCTAATAGTTTAAGTCCTCTTCAAAAAAAATCGTCCTTAAAATCACATTTTAAGAACTCTCCTATTATTTGGAGCAATATTATCTCCTTACTCCGCCAGTAATTCGAAAAGTTGTGTAGTGTTTTACAGAGAATATTTCGGTGGTCCGCCCTAGGAAATATATTTTTAGGCTATTTGAAAAGCAAAAATTGGCAGCGTCGTCGCTAAATTCTTGGCCAAATTTCAAGCCTATGTATTTAGCAGTTAAAGGAATTATACGCTTGAATACTTTTGTCTAAACGGAGCATTTTTCGATTTTTACGATGAGTGAAAAAAATTCTACAACAAAGATCCATCCATTGGAATTGTTAGAAAAGGCTCTCCGCCTATATTGTCAAAGTATGCATAGTCAAGTATGCGTTGCAGACAATGAACCTCCTGGCCGTCCTTCATCAATGAACATCATGTGTAGGAGTTCGAATGTATGGTGCTTAAAAATCGACGACGGCAATTGCCGGCCTTGTTTCCGTCACGCAATGCAAAAAACCATTTGGACCTCAAAGACTTCTATTAGTGGGATTTAGACAATGTTGTGTATTGAGTTGTATTGAACGAAGTCACCAACGATTTTCAATTACGAAATGTGAACATTTATTAAAACGAATGTTAACGATGAAAAGCCTGGATGCGGGAGAATTTAAAACTATGAGCTGCGAGTTAAGAAAGTTTGTTTTCAGTGCGAACGCTCAAAGGTGTTCGGGTATTATATGCTTTAAAGTTGAACGGATATAAATTAGGGATAAGAAAGTTTACTTGCTAACACAAAAGGTTTCATATTTCATTTGACTGTCATTAGCCGCAAATCGTGCTTCAGTTGTAAGCATTTTCACTTATTACTTATTGCATATTGGATAAATAAAGTCCCAAAAAAACCAACTATATCTCGACTAACCTAAAAATTCGATTGAGAAGCTGTGAAATTGATAGGCGCAATATTTGCTTTGCCTTGCTTTGCTTTCAAAAATTAATTGCAAATAGATTACTGTTTTATGCAGTTTTAAGTCTATCAAAAATCCGGCATTCGATTCGACTCTTGGTGGTGATATTACTCTACCGGCCTTTTATCTTTATAATGAACAAGATCGAATGTAGCTGCAGTTAATCATCCTTTTATTGGCCGGCTATTTTTAGGCTAACTAACTGCACATCTTCGAAAGATGATTACAGTAAGAGAGGGAAGAGTATCATGTAAGCCGCAAAAGAATCGCTCTTTTTGAAAAACATGTCAAGGCATCGTCTCATCTTCATTGCAAAATTAATAGGAATCGGGAAATTTGAAAGCAAATTAAAAATTCGTGCACACGTTCCCTATACTGCATATATATTGTTTGCACTCATTAGATTAAATAAAAAAAAAAAAAAAAAATTACAAATAACGAATTATTTACAATGCATTTGCAAATCAACGTAATTTGTTAAGTTTTTCTTGCAAATATCATGAAGCAATTTTTTCAGTTTAAGGGTAATTTGCGTATGTCAAAAACATGAAACAAAAAAAAATTGTTTTTATTTGTCTAAAAATATTTAAATTGTTAGTGAGTTAAGATAAAAACCGTAATTAATGTTTACACACTTTCAGCGAATAATGTACAAAATGCAAATATGTAGAAAGAAAAAAAGTCATAAATGAAACAATAAGTTTACATATGTAAATTTTTTTATATACGAGTATGCTTTCCATTTGTTAAGGAGTAAGCAAGCAAAACGGGCACTTCATGTCTGCTCATAGTCGGGCAATGATATGATTATTCGCAGTGATGAAAGCAACCTCTTATAAGGTTAACTATATTGAAATGATTCGATGCTTGACAGTTATTAGTTTTTACATTTATATCGTACTTATACTGGGTTCCTGCTCTTATCTCTATTTGTTATAAATTTTTCGTTATAGGTTTTTGCTTATTGGGGGCATTTCTAAAACTTTTTTAAAATATGTTTTCTTTTCTATTATCACTCGGGCTTCTAAATTTTGCCTGAGGTTTTTATTTTTGATGTGCCTTAGCGCTTTTCACTATTCTTACATAGAACAAGTTCGAATTTTCACTTACTGTCACGTAACAGAAAATCATTTCAAATCAAATTAGTTATATCGCTCGAAATAATTCTAAAATGTTCGTAAATGAAGCGTTTGTGAGCCTCCGTTTTGGATTACACCCAGTATACACTTTAATAAGAATTAACAGCATAATAATAGTTTTTCTGATAAAAAGTCATCTCATTAGATGAAAAGATTAAAAAACAAAAATTTTAAAAGGACGGTCAACAAATTTAACAACCAACCATAGTTTTCATTCGCTACATTAGTATGTAGTATTAGTAGTATCAGTATTATTAGTAGTAGTAAGTCATCCACTTACCGCTTCGATCAAATCTGAGTTTAAAAGCTTGCACAATGGTTATATAACCGATTGGATCGAAATAAAAATATATAGAATATATGGAAAGGATATGGCATGGGATATATATATATATATATATATATATTTATATATATACGTAGGGTATTTAATAAAAACTTTCCCCTGACTATGTAATACACTTTTACTTGTCATTCCCTAATCGACTATCTGTAAAAGAACAATAGCTTGTTATCAAAACAACTTGAAATTTGTGCCTAGATGACAGGTAAAAGTTATTTAGCATGACTAATTTTCTTTCAAAATTATAAACGATTATACAAATCGTTATAATTCAAAAGATAATGGAAAGTGTGCACACAAATTTCAAATTGTTCCTTCACACGCCATTATTAACAGCTTTGTTGTGTACCTCTTCCTAACGGAGGATAAGGGAATAACAAAAAACGTTTTCCATTTGTAAATCTCGCAAATACGTATTCTACGCAAGTCTACTACTTCGTAGACGTTTGTAAATCCTCATGTCTGGGTGAAAGCAAAAAGCAGGGCATTCTTATAGAATAAGATTTGCTTAACGAAACGTGTCGACAATCCGCGTTTTTCTTTCTGTGTTTCCAACATAATCAAACTTTGTATACGTCACGAACTATGTGAAATTATTTCCCAAATGCACAAATTTCAGCTTTCATTTATGCTTCATCAATGCTTCCTAATAAATGCAACAGGCATAACGAAATTGTGCTAAGAAATTAACACACAGAGGTACCTCATAGTAGACAAAAAGTAGATAAGAAGCGTGTCTTTCTAGTCTGTATGCCCTGCATCTAATTTCAAATTCTGTAGACCTTGATGACTTTGATTACTACTAGTATACGGCCACGGTTGCAGCGAATGCTCGATCGAATAGGAATAAGCTGCTATCATCAGACGCGATCAACGAATTGTGAAGACATGTTAGAGTGCTTTAAAATAACACTTCCTTCATATTTCCGAAATTAATTCCCGAATTTGATATGAAACGCACGACATCCGCGCGTTTCCCAACAAATTTACAATAAACTTAAAAACTGACATGAAGTCTCTTTTAAATATTTGTTAAATATGTCTATAAGCTAAGCTTGGAGTGAATCAATCTCACCTACCGTAAAGAAACCTGCACAGTTTGCTGATAGGTCATCAATCATTTACTTATTTAATTGATGATCATCAGAAAATTTTTATGAACTAAAAATAGAGTCGCGCCCATTTAAAAATTGTTGCTGTATAGTCATCTTTCTAACTGTCGATGAATACATATATATATATATATATATAACAATCGGGAGCATTATAATTTCTTCCCACTGTGAACAAAGTTCTCTTATTCGGTTTAAAATTAATCTACTGTTTTTATATAAACGTAAACTGTTGAGTTTACTGCAGCCAACTGACAAGAAATCTAAACCCACAGTATTGCTGCAATTTCCAAAAAAATTGGCATAACAATCCTTTTTATTCGTAAACGAGCATGTATGTAAGCCAAGAAAGAGGGAAACATTTAGAGTGCCCTTCGTCGTTAACGCGGCAAAAAAATCGCACAAAATTCCAAAACGCAATCGCGTAGCCTGTGCGTGAAGTGAAATAGAAATTTGAATACTCGAATAAAGTCTTCGAAGCAAAATATGTTTCTTTTTTTTTAATTTCTGCTGTGTCTGTAATCGCGAAATAAAACAAATCTTTTCTCTTCATCTTACAATTCCATACTTTATTTTATTTCAACTCTTATTTCTATATTATTGTCACAGGGTGTCATCAATACATTTAATACACAATTAGAACATAAGAAATAATAATTCAATGTCTCACAGGGTAAATATGTATAACATTATCATTCAACCATAACCGTGCCCACTACTAAGGCACCAAAAAAAGTAAGTAGTGCTCCTTCTATAAATTGGAAATAGTCGGTCAACTCAACCACATTTATGTATTTTCACATTTGATCATCGGTATCCTTCTTTGTTCTTTCTTTTGCAATAAGGCTACAGAGATGAGATGAGAGTTGCTGATAAAGTACATTTATACCCGATTCATTCATTCTAGGTTGTGCGCTAACTTCTTCTTTGGTGTCGATAATAACTTTCAAAAAGTTCTATATAAAAGTTCTGTGTTTAAAAAAAAAGGTTGCCTTCTTAGTTTTTTCGAAAAATATTTATATGTACATCAATACCTGCTTTGTCCCCTTCAAAGTTATACCCCTTAGATATAATACACTTGCGCATCACTTTGGGTTCACATGGGCAAACATGGGTGTTTCCAGTTTTGGGAACAGGAAAAAGTCATATGGGGCCAAGTCTGGTGAATACGGTGGCTAGGGCGTGATAACGGTTTTTTTTTTGGTCAAAAAATGCGAAATATAGCAGCTTCGGAATGCACTTCGCTGCCACATGTTTCATTTTCAAAACATCCGGAAAAGATTGCATGTTGTCTCTATTAGTCATTCCATGTTTGTCCTCAACAATTTTCTTCATTATTTCAATGTTGTCCAGGGCGTGCATCGTCTTTAACATCTTCTCGGCCTTCTATCAACAGCAAATGCCGCAGTCAACACTTTTAAATGAGTTGAAGCATTTAATTTTATTTTGCACACAAAATTCAATACAGATTCTCTGATCCGTTCTTTTCGATAGCGAAAGCCATGCCAAAGCATGCCAAAACAGCTGTAACCTTTATATACTATCTGTCAAAATCAAACTAAAAATGCAAACTGACCGATAGTGTTAACACGTTCGCGGACGCAAAAAATTTCAGGGAGCTGCAAAAATAGACAGGCAATTATTTTTGAAACTAGTTGTAATATCGAAAATCTGATTGTACACATATTATAAGAGCAGTCAGAGGATCGTGTTTTAACTGTTATATGAAATGAATGTTACAGCATCCACGACAATATTGATCATATTTTTCAACTGGGATGACATAAATGCTATAGCATTCATTCATAGAGTAGATGAACGAAAAAAACGTTTATCATAGTTTCATTACATTTTTTATTTAACACTAGAGATCTTTATTCGTCTGCATATAAAAAAATTGATAAATTAAATCCATAATTTCATGGTATGTATATGTGATAACAAAACTAAATATTTCTGTCCATCATTATGATTGAATGTTTTTAGGATTCCATATCCGAATCGGAGCTATTATGATCGTCAGGAGGTAAGTGCCATTGTCGGAAGCACCCTCCAGGACAAAGTGCAATTTTATTTACACAATTCTGACATTGATATGATGTAAATTTTATTATTTTTTGCCTGTAACAATACTTGCACCTCAGGAAATATGTTTTACGTTTGTAATTTAAAGGTGCCGGAATTTTTTCCTGATAGTGTGCATCTTGAAAATGTCTTGGCAGAGTGTATCTAACGTGCGTTTGTGAGTTGTCATTATCAAGAAAAAAGTCACTAGCATTTGACTTCTGTGGTATTTTTAATAGCATATTTATTAGATTGTCTCTAAAATCAAGGAATCCAATATTTGAATCATTTATCTTCTTATAAATGTAAAAAGAATTCCATACAGAAATATCCAATAGATGGAATATAACCTTCTTATACCAACGGATAGATTGTTTAGGTGAGGAATAATACGCTATCTATTGGCTTTTTCTTCGAGATAGCATATTTATTATGGACGTCAATTAATTTGGGATGGTTTTCCGTTGTGATACAAAGCACGTCTCGATTGTCTTTCCATTTACTAATATAGACGTTGCCCTGTCTTCTCCATATATGTTCTCCTTTTTTTCAATTTTTTTTTGCTTTACGACTTTCGGATTCATTTTGCGATTGGTACGTAAGGTTCCAGTGGTATGAGCTTTAAAACTAAGTAATCGATTGCTCAGTCCAACACTATTATAGTAGTTGTCCATAAATAATGAATGGCCCTTCAATAAATATGGTTCCATTAGTCTCATAACCACAGGATCCCTTACAGATAAGGAAGACACCTCATGTGTTACTTTGCCTTTATGTATGTCTAGATTGGGAGCATAGCCATCATGTGCACAAAGCTCATAGAATTTAATTCCGTACTTATTTTTCTTTGATTTTATAAATTGCCGAAAACTTAGTCTCCCTCGATGCAGCATCATAGATTTATCTAACGATAAATTTTTTCCAGGTTTGTATGCCCTTTGAAATGAACTATTTACAAGCTTCAAAAGTTCGGAAATCTTAGTGTTTTTTTTTAAAACCGTCTGGGACTCAAACGGTTAATCTCAAATGTCTAACTGAAGCAGATAATGAAATTTTCTAAGCATTTACAATGCACCTTGTTGGAAGTAAGGGAAATTTTCAGAAAAAAATGTGCAATGATGCAGTCAGCTCTCTGTGAGAATCCTACGAAATATAGCATTCATTGCTATAGCATTCACGTCAAGTATTGCACTTCTAGGTTACTCAATGTGCCGGCTTAAGGAAATTTTTGTAAAAACACGGAGAAAAATAAAAAAAATAAGAAAGTACTTAATGAATCAATTGGTCATTACTTTGAACTGTATATTAATTACAAAAACTTAAGATTACATCAAATTAAATGAACAAAAATTGGCTTTAAAATTTGAATGCTATAGCATTCACGTCATTTTGCATCGCTATGAAAATGAATGCTGTAGCATTCACGTCCGCGAACGTGTCAACATATGTTGGGGACATGTGTACTAACATAACAAAAAAAAAAAAAAAATCGAAAATCGAAAATCGAAAATCGAATATACGTAGCCCACGAAATGTGAGGTCACTTTTTCTTTTTTTTTTGAACACACCTGCTATATGCACTTGTTCGTTATATATAAAGTAAAGTTATTTTACATGAATTATTTAACTCAAATAGCAAAAATTGACGTCAAATTGTTTTCTTTTTTTTTTTTTTTTTTGCCCTATTTTACTTTTTTTTGTTTACGTCCACATGTTGAGCTATCTATCTANTTTTACATGAATTATTTAACTCAAATAGCAAAAATTTCTTTTGTTTTCCTTTTTTTTTTTTTTTTTTTTTTTGCCCTATTTTACAATCTTTTGTTTACGTCCACATGTTGAGCTATCTATCTATTAATTCCATTTCTTCTTTACTGTCCTAGTAATTTCTGCGTTTTTAACACTTGTTGTTTGACTTTTGCTCAGTGAGACAGCGGACGGTTGATTTGTTTCACTTACTTGTTTTCGATGACCCAGTTGAAGTTTATGCAACTTTTTTTTCTCCAACCCAAAAACCAGTTAATTATGAGTCAATCGTTGAGCTTCTTTTTTATTTATTTATTTTTTTTTTTTTTTTAATTGAACTTTCCATATTTGAAAGAAATTACTTTTCCTTATATTTACAGTAATCTTTCATTTTTTTTTTTTTTTTTTTTCTATTTCGTTAATGTATGTTTGGCTATCGCTGTATTTGTGCATCTAAACATGTGATGATGTGCACTCTATCAAGAACTCAACCGTTTATTTTACATCTAAATATTAAGTCATGCTGCTCTGGATGGCTAAACACACTTAAACAAAATTGAAAGTTATTTATACATAATACACATTGTTTTATATTATTCTAGTAAATTCGAAATCTTGGGTCCGAATAGAAAATGTACATGAGAGGAGAATGTCATCGCACATAATGAGAGAACAATATCGTTCAGCAAAATCTTGTTTAATATTGTAATGAATTTTCACCCTTTCAATAATTTACATGTAAACCGATATCTGAAAATCATCTAGTTGTTGCCCTTGTCAAATTCAATCGATGTCATTGATATTTAGATGACAATTGACGACTCAAAAATGGACAATTCGTGTGGAAAGAATTTTTACTATAGCATTACTTATTAAGTTGACAAGGTGGGCTAAAAAGATTTTCTTCACAAACGTTGTAAAACAATCAGGACCGATACTTAATCGGTTCGTCGATTTTCTAAAATAATTTCTTCAGAATACCTGTTGGAACCAATCGAAGTTCAGGTTCAATGTAAGAGAGAGCATAAACATTAACAAAAGCATACGTATAGTTTATGCTCCACTGCGGCCTTCTGTTCTGATCAATTTGTCCCATTTTCAAGATCAACCTGCGTGCAAGAACTTCCAATGTTTCTACCAAATTTGAAGTCCATATCTTCGCTTTTACGACCAGGAGAGTGGCAACAACAAATATCACACAGAAAAACAGACGGACATACATGACTAAATCAACTCAGAATTTCACGTTCGCCAAGAATATATACTTAATAGGGTCTCTGAAGCTTCTTTTAATGAGTATACCCCCATTGTTCAGCGACGGGTTTAAAACGCGAAGAGGACATGAAAAGATTTCATCATCACTGTGTTAGATAGAAGTTTACATGGTGATCAATGTTGCATGTTAAGAATATCCTAATACATCAGACAAGTTCACGGACGGAAAGTAATGAATTCATAGTTATTTTTAAAGTATTTTCATTAAGACTTAATATCGGTTCTCTCTATTGAACATTATTGAATTTCCAATGACGTCGTTTTTCAAGAATCGTTCTTAATTACAACATAAAAGTGCAACTTAACACCTATGTAACACAGTTTACACTTGAATTTCAAAAAGAAACTGCGTTCGTAATATTGTTGGCCGTTTTGGGTATGCTCAAATAACTCAAAACTCAGAACAGATCAAGTTCTTTTAATGCTTCCATCCATAGTAGAAAGAAAAAATTAAAAGATCGAGCATATATATAAAAAAATGTGTTGGCATATTATTCAGCTATGTGATAGCTTTCTGTGTGCAATTCTATTAATTATTACTTAGTAATCATTGGAATTAATGGAATTCGAATCTATCCCGTCTATCCCTATATATTGATCGAAGACAAAATAACCTTTCTTTCTTTTTCTTCTGGAAAAAACTTATTAATAATAACTTATTATTTATTTCTAGATTTCAGTTACGTGGTCCCCTTATAATATGGAACACAATGTTATCTATGTTTAGTATTATGGGCGCTTTTCGTACAGCACCAGAACTTATACACGTTTTGCGACATTATGGCTTATTTCATTCCGTATGTGTTCCAAGGTAAGTTTTCTTATCATTTGCACGTTTGATTTTCACCTCTGTACCGATAAGATTTACAGAAATATTGTAATCGTCTTATTATTCGTCGTATTATTCGTCTACATTAGCCTTTTCCTTGTTCCTACTAAGTATTTATACAAGATTTTAGATTTTTTTTTTATATCCTCGTACCACTGTATACTGTTGTATATTAAGTTTGTGCGAATATTTGCAACAACCAGAAGGATAAGTTGAGAGAAATCCACCTTCTATTATATTAATCGGTTCAGAATCATTTTCTGAGTCGGTCTAAGCTTGTCTGTCTGTCGGTGCGTCTTGTTCTCTTGTGTCCAATCTAATGACCGCAATATATGAGATATTTTTAGCGCAATGGCGAACGCTACTGAAAATGGCTCGAATTAGCCCACTATTTCGACCACTTCCCATCTAACGCCTTGTTTTGGAAAGTCGATATAGGGTGGCGTATAGTATTCCATGACAGGCTGTCGTTCTGCTTGTTGTAAGCGCTTCTTTGTCTGCTTTTTTTCCTTATGGTTTTAGATGGTCCTCATAAATGTTCGTGTAACGAATTTCAAATATCTGTCATATTGTGGGCATGGGCGTTGCTTAATTCTCTGTACATATGGAAATTTTATCGATAGCCATCAACTGGAAGTTATAAAAAAAGCGTAAATTCTTTTTCTCTCTCTCAATCTTTGCGGTGCCAAAGGCCATAACAACAGATAATAACGAACACAGGTACGAATTAATTAAAGGAGGATCAGACGGTAGACTTAAATCAAATTTAAAATTTGAAACTCATCATGAGTAAATACACTTTTTAGGATATCAACGAGTCTTTTATGTATAGAAATAAATAAACAAGTCTTGTATAAATGACAGTCGAATGAAATAAAAGAAATTCATTAAGTAAGTGCATGTGCTTAAGATTAAGAATTTTGATAAAAATAATAAAAAATTTAATATTTTTATAAAAAAAATAAATATGACACTTTAAAAAGAAATAACAAAAACGACAGGGAGGAAGTGGAATGCATTAAGTAGTTGTTTTAAAATATTCTTAACCTTGACCATCAATTTTCATTCCAAGGTCCATTGAAAGATATCATAAAAATCAACAGCCGTTGAATGAGGCTGGTGCAACTTGCCCACATTTAAACGTTTACAAGCTTGCCAATAAATTTCCGTGTATGTAACAAAAAAAAAAAAGTACAAAAATTTCCATTCATGTTGTGGATTTTTTTTTAAATTTTACCAAGCTATCGAATACATTAAAATGGTGTGTGGATTTTTTTTCGAAACTGGTTTTTAAATTCTGATAAAATCAACAATTATTTCATTTAAAAGCCTCGAACAGATTTTTATTTTTGCATTTATTAACTTAATCAGCACTTGTCTCGTCTCGTCTGGTCTGAATTGTAAAAATTTCGAAAACTGTATGTTGATAACTTTGCTTGCCGTTGATTAATAACACTTTGGATATTGTTGAACTTGAACTTGTCTTATTGTCGAAAATTTGTGTATCATTTATTTACTCACCTTTCTAGAACGTGATAGTATTTTTAGCAAATCGGCCTTGAATCTTGATATAAGCAATAAATAGAATAAATGAGCTAAAAAGGCTACAGATATGTTTGAGGATATCGTTATTACATATATAATACATACAATGGCGAGCAAAACTGGATAAATGTGCTAAAATGTACTTCTCAAGGAACACACCAACAACACGCCCGCACGCCTGTACATCAAAAGCTGGAAACTCTTTTTCTTTCCGCGTATTTAGCATGTTGCTCATAAATAACAGTACATACACCGCATAAATTTCCACTTTTAATCTGAAAATAGAAAAAATCAGCCGCGCTCACCCGATATTATAAAACATGAAAGTTTAGTTCTTTTCCTGGTTTTTTTTTTTAAATGAGGACGACGGGTATAGGAGATTCGGTCACGGCCGAATATAATTTTCTTTCTAGTTTAATATTATGAAATGAATTTGGATTATCTTAGATCACAATGGGAGGAACATAGCCAGTCGCCTAATTAGTTCTATAGAAAAAATAAGTTAATATTCATCAAAATTTTTGAAGACTTTTAAGTTAGGCACGTAACAACAAGTATTACAGGATATTGGAAAATACTGTGACTTCCCTAGTATGGACATACTAGAAAGTATATACTATCTTTGTGCTACATTAGACATATATATTTGCGCTAAAAGATAAATGTCCAGGCACTTCAGTCAGAACCCTGGAGAATAAATTAAAAAATTAAAAACACGGGATCGAATGTGCATATAATTGCAGAGCATATGCAAATGATATTTTAATAGTGAGATAATAAAAAGGAGTAGGAATAATAAAAAACCAAAGACGAATGCATCAATAGTACACAAAATAGGTTTCGTCGGTTTTGAGCAGGTCGTGTTATCATAATGATAAAAGCAAACCATTAACAGCGACGGGAAGCTCGCATATTCAAAACACCATGCTCATGCTTATGTTCTACCATCAGGTTGATGTAGTGCACACATCAACTGTCCACACACATCCTGTCCAAAAAGATTACCATTGAGCAACACTAGTAACACTAGTTAGTAAAATCAAAACAGCTGCAATATCTTTGTGTTCCACGCTCACACATTCATCGAACATTCGTCCTTCTAATCAACACCCAATTCAATCTCAACAGCCCTTCTATTATATGGCGTTAATAGCCTTAATAAAAGGAGTCATCTTTTCGTCCCCAAATTCATATTTATGAATAGCACGCCTATTTTTTTCATTTAATAACTGCCCAATTTTAATTTACAACAAGTAAGAAAGTTATACTCGGGGGGAGCCGAATCTCGCATTCCCACCACTGTGTATAACAACCACATTGTATAACAACAACAAACAAAACAAATAAAAGAAGCTTATGAAATCTATGTAGAGGCACAAAGATCAGTTAGTCAGTCAGCTTGATACATTTACATATGTTGGTATCAAAAATTTACCGAGACATTTAAGGAAAAAATACATTTTTTTTTTTCATAAAAATAAAGAACAAGCAAATGTAAAAAGGAAGTGATGAACAAAAATCATAAATATTCTACTCCAAGTTCTTTCATTTGATACCCATATCGCTGATGTTATGAAGAAAAAAGTAGTCGCGGTGTCCAACGTATTTATTTTAGAATTAAACCATTTTTAGGCAGATAATATTTCTTATATTAAGGAATGTACAAAATAGTTTTTAACACTCTACGATATTTCTTGCGTTACGATAAATAAGCATAAAACCTCGACAAAGTGAAAAAAAAGATAATTTAATCACTTGTAACTTTGTGTGGGCTCGGACGATTTTTTACATTTTTTGCACGTATAGAATAGGGTGTTGCGTAAAGTAAATGTGGAAAATTTCAGCCTTTAATCATTTCTGAGTAACGAGCAAAAACCCAAAAATTTTTGTTACGAAAAGCAGACTTGCGTTCAATTTATATGGTTTGTGCGGGCTTCTGCTCTGGCCAATTTGGCCAATTTTCAATACCAACCTGCGTGCAAAAACTTGTAATGTTTCTACCAAATTTGCAGTTGATATCTTCATTTTTGCGGCCAAGAGAATGCAACCAATAACACCGACACAGATGGACCGACACGAGTAAATCAACTCTGATTTTCACGCTGATCAAGAATATGTATACTTTATCGGGTCTCTGAACCTTCCTTTTGATTGTTACATACTTTATTAGAAAACAAAATGAGTAAACTGTGCAAAATATTAATGACCACTCCCACCACAGCAATTTGAAAATTTTTAGTTACATTATCTAACATTGAGAAAAGAAAAAAATCGTACTATTATATCCAACAACGAGGAATTTTGTGAAAACGTTTACAACAGTGGCCTAAAGGCCACTTCAAAGACCCTGTAAAGTATACACCTTCGTGATCAGAATAAAATTCTGAATTAAATTAGGCCTGTCTCTCTGACCGTGTGTGATAAACATTCTCCTATTTAAAAAACAATTTGACAAAAACATTGGAAGAAGAGTATGACGCAAACCGACAAGGTCTCTGTTGTTTTCAAGAACAAAAAAAAAATTGGAGTATTTGGTGCGCCTATTTCATATTATAGAGTATCGAGATTTAGTTTTTTGGAATTTTTGTTTTAAATGCAGTTGTTGAGTACAGAAGAATCAAGAATAGCCGAATATAATTTTCTTATTTATTACACCCCACACCACTCCTATAGTAGAATGCGTATTAGATTTTTGAGTTTAAGATAGATCCACCTTTTATACTACCAATCGATTCTGGATTGATTTAAGGTTGTCTGTCCGTCCAGTGTCTATCCGAGTATTCTTGTGTTGAGATATTTTAACGAAGCTTAGTACACTAGCGTGTTCTGACCCTGAGACGAATTTTGTCCAAAATAGGTTATATACGACCATTTTTACGATCACTAACGTCTTGTTTTTGAAAGAAGTGTGCTATACGAAAGAAAATTGTTATTTTCAAAATTTCTGAACAAAAGTCACTGGGTGATCGTAGTTTGGTATACTAAATTGATATGAAAAATGGACGATGTTTTAAATCTTCTCTAATGTAATCGTATGAGAAAAAGGTATAATTCGCCATATTTCCTAGCGAGAATTTGTCCATAATCGTAATTCGATATAACAATCAACTTAACCAAATTTATACCGCATAAGCCAATTTTTTCGACTCCAACTCGTATAAGGGAGGGAATAAGCCTTTATGTGACAAAAACGACAATTTTTAACAATTAATAATGAAAAGTTATTCATAATAGCAATTTAACATGGAAATTAACTGCATCAAGTAGGTATATATTTTGGGCCCCTTTCATATAATGACTTTCACGAAAAGCAGTCCTCCGCATGGAAACAATAATATGTGCATAATTGATGAATAATTGTATTAGGCAAGGAAGTGTGTATTCAATAAACGGCCTTGGCCCTAGTTATAACGTCTTTACTTGTTTTTTTGCTTTGTATTGCTTATTTCATTCATGCAGTACTCCAACAGCAAACTCTATTTGCTTTTACTCAATTTTACGGCAAGTTGGAGCGATTAAGACAATTTTCATGTCGAAAATGTACAATTGGCCTGAAAACGGTTTATAAGTTGCCAGCAGCCTCATCTGTAACACTAATACTCCTGTCACTATTTATACTTCTTTCTGTGTGATTATCATGGAAGCATATAATATAATATAATATAATATTCGAATTCTATACCGCATGAGTAGTCGAATAGGCAAAAAATTGCGCTCAAATGTCAAGTAGAGTTTTCAATACAGACAAGCATATAATCTAAGTTATCGGACAGCCTATAAATCCATACTTTGTAAATTTATTTACAATAAATAAATAAATAATCGGAACTCGTTCACACGACTTTCGATTGTCCACTTATCTTATCAGATCATAGCAGCTTAGCACTAAAAGTCGACGATTTAAATCCAAATCGATTTAAAATATTATGGTGATGGTAGTAAGTAAACGTTATTGAATAGCCTATGAATAGATATGAAAGGCTATCCCTTGACATCTTCAACCGTCAAATTAAAGGACAATTATCGCAACGCGGGAATACACTTGTCATTACATCGTTATGCTTACTATGCTTACTCTCACATTTGTCTCAAGTTCCACTATTGCGAAAATTCTCAAAGTAGTGAAAATTACATATATATATTTATTATAAATCGAATTTGACAGATGTATTGAAGGAGATGCAGGAATCTAGAAAAACACGAAAATTAAAAAAGAAATTGTTGTCTTGAGATTTTGTACGCAAATATACTTATGAGATGGGTGGACATCACAAAAATCGTATACAGACCCGAGTACTATTTCTCGCCTTTTGTTTTTAATCGTTTTTATATATAAATTTTCTTAATTCTTTATTTTCAGTTACATCGAACAAGATCGTGTTTGTGGATTTTGGACTTGGCTCTTCGTACTGTCTAAATTGCCCGAACTTGGCGATACTATTTTTATAGTTTTGCGTAAGCAACCGTTAATCTTCCTACATTGGTACCATCACATCACAGTACTAATCTATTCGTGGTTCTCCTATACCGAGTATACTTCGTCGGCTCGTTGGTTCATTGTTATGAATTATTTCGTGCATTCAGTGATGTATTCATATTACGCTTTGAAAGCCGCACGGTATAATCCACCACGATTTATTGCCATGCTTATAACATCGCTGCAATTGACACAGATGATAGTGGGTTGCGCTATTAACGTTTGGGCACATGGCTTCCTGAAAACGCATGGTCCACAATCGTGTAACATTTCACAAACAAATATTAATTTATCGATTGCCATGTACTTTAGTTATTTTGTGTTGTTCGCTCGATTCTTTTATAAAACCTATTTGTCACCGGATGGGAATAAGATCAGACGTATGGCCGCTTCCTTGGCTGCACAAAATACTGCCAAACTATCAACGAACAGTAACAGTGATGATGGCAACAGGAATGCTAATAATAAAAAACTGGATATAAATGCCGACCTAACAATGGTCAATCATATGCACAAGGCCAAAGCACAGTAAAAGTACGGAGAAAATTTCTGGGATAAAATTAAATGGGGCGGGTCAACTAACTAATGTATATGTACATATGTATGTACTAAACGAAAAGGAATCTCTATCTATTTGAAACAAAACAAAAGGAAACGAACGAAAATCTATATTTTTCAGCTCAAAACTCTATTCTCTTAATCTATTGTTTCTGAGAGAAACTTAAAAAAAAAAAAAAACCAAAAAAAAAAACTATATTTTCTTGCTGTTTTCTCTATCAAATCAAATGTAGGTAAACGACAGTGAATTCTATAAATCCAGTGATGTAGGTTGCATTGTTTGGGCCAGGGGAATAATTTCACATTTGCTGTAGCTGCACAAAATATTTTCGTTTCTCTTTTCGGTTCTTTTTTTCCAAATCTAGTAATATTTAGTCGTCCACGGTACAATACAAGGACGAACCGTTTTAGAATATCAGGTGAAAATCGGGGAAAACATTAATAATAATAATAATAATAATAATAATAGGATTATTGGGAAAATGTTATGGTTTTATACAATTTTTTTTTTTTTTTTAGATCTTAAGGTTTGAAGGTAAAACACACAACCGTTATTAAACATTGTTTATAAAAAATGTGTTACTATAAACCAAATAAACGAAACTTATGAAATCTATGTAGTGGCACAAAGATCAGTTAGTCAGTCGGTTTGATACATTTACATATTTTGGTATCAAAAATTTACCGAGACACTTTAGGAAAAAATAAATTTTTTTTTTTTCATAAAAATAAAAAACAAACAAATGTAAAAAGGAAGTGATGAACAAAAATCATAAAATTTACTTGCAATTATATATGTTTGTGTGCGTATATCCTATACGCAGAAAGTAAAACTTTTATGAAAAGTCTTGAAAAAAAATTATTTTATTAAAAATCTACTTTAAAAAAAAAACAAAAAAAACAAGAAAAAAACATGTATAAGAGTCGTATTCGCCTTTGGTGAATGTTGGTTACCCACCACCGCAAATAAACGTATAGAAGAATTGTAGGTTTTTCTAAATTATGAAATGCCAATGGCCGGCCAAAACCATGGCATTTTTACATAATCCGGAATAAAATTTTCACAACAAATAACTAACTCTTCTGATTTATTAACTATTAACTATTGCATTCTTTGCGAGACTACCTTCTGCTCAACTTTTGCGAATTTTTAAAAAATCTTTTTTTGGCAAAGTACGTTCTCTTTCCTATCAATCAAAAATATAGATATTAAGTTTTATTGTTATTACTTACATTGAGAAATCATTAGCAACATAGATGTTGACTCGTTTGCCTCAACTAAGTATCATCGGCATAATCGAGATTATATATGTACTTATGGGATCTTGCAAGCGAAATGACAGAATTTGATATAAATTCGGTTTTTGGTGGTGGTGACGGGTATAAACACAAATTGTTCCAACTACACAAACCGATAAATTATACATTCTAATGTTTCTTTTTTATGAACAAGTGAATTCCATAGTTTATTAAATTGAAGCTTACAACAACTTATGTAAAGTTTTCCTAAAAACACCATACAACGATTTTTATATAAATCCTTCCATAACATAAGTTCCTATTATGTCTGTCTTTCTTTTCTTTTCTTTTTCATTTTCATTTTGTACTCAGTACATCAGAGAATCTATAAAGTTCATCGCCCTTCCTCCCCCAAGCATAGGTTTGACAAATCCTCCGAGATTGCATCAAATTTTCACATCTGTCGGTCGGTTGCTAAATCCTAAAAACCGTTAACTCAATTAATGCAATATTATTCCGATTATACATACAATAAATGGTCGATGAATGAAAGAAAAGCACCATTTGCCATAAATCAAGCAAAGAAATATTTAAATTTTCTGCTATACCTTGTTATATCAATAGAATTATCATTTCTCACAGGTACCGCATAATGAATGTGGCATATGCGATGAGCACACGACTCCATCGACATTATAATTTAGCGATTTACAAAATTTCTGGAGACTGTCTAAAAGTCTTGTGCTTGAATATTCTTTTTTTTTTTTCTTTGTTTCAAAAAAAAATATGATTAGGTAGAAAACAATGCGGATTGAGTTGTAGAATTAATCGTTCACACTGCATCCTTTTCATGATTTCAAATATTTACAGTTGGATTCTCTTCGGTTTTGTTTTGTCTCTTTTGAATAGGAATGATTTTTTTCTTTTTAATAAAATGGTGTTAACTTTTAATTTAAGTACAATTATATAAATTAACTTAATTTATAATTAAATCAAAATGATAAAGAAAATATAACAACATTTAGCTTTTAGGTCTCGTATGTGTGTGTATTTATGATTTATAATAATTAAATAATATATAAAAGCATATATAAAGAAAGTTTTTTTTAATTTTGTTATTTAAAACAAAGCGCAAATTTTTAAAAGTTTGTTTTTTCCAATAAGAAAAAATCTAAAGAAATTAATAAAAATCAATAAAGTTTTAAATGATTTGAACGATTATACGAAGAAAAAAAGAAATTTCGTTTTACAAATTGAAGAAGAAAGGCAAACACGTGTGAGAATGTGTGTACTTTTTTCGACTTTTATTTATCGAACTTAAGTTGTTTGCTTAAATGGTTTCATTTTCTATTCTGCCTTTTACTGAAAGCTTCTCTTTTTAGGGGCACGCTTACTTTTTCGCTCTTTTGTTGTATTATTAATAAAAAATCAGAAATAATTCATCTAATTAAAGAAAAGGATATTTTAGTTCTAGAATTAGAGACATCTTGTCTCTAAAAAGAAAAAACTGCACACTTCTTCCTTTCACACGGAGAAATTCCGATCGCATTAGTTTTATAATACGATCTTACGTTTGTGCATATATTCCACACTTCACTTCATTAGAATAAAAAGAAGATATTAGAAAGCATTAGAGCATGATAAAGGAGAAGTCGTACAATGCTTCCTAAAGAAGTACATTTAACTAATATATATGAGAAATGTGATGGGTACATCTCTTAATTCCATGGGGAAATCGATATCGTCGCCGCCAGAATAACTCTCCGATGAATGCTTGACTACTATGTGCTTTTTCATTAATCAAAAAACAAATACAAAACCACAAACCTCGATTTGGTACCCATCATTCACGCAATTTCGTCAATGTGCACGCGGTTGCCGATTCCTCCTGTTCAAACAAAAACATAGAATACATAGAATAGAAACATAGAAAACGGAATAGTAGTTTTAGTAAAACTAACATGATTGATGAAGCCCTGTATTTGCAAGTTGCACGCAAATTTCTGACAAACAGCCATAAAGCAAACGTGCAGATTCTTAACTGTCTGTTGGCCTATTCAACTTACGCTTCCGACAAATTGTGTTTTAAATCGCATTATATAGAGTTTGGTGAAATCACAGAATAATCTGCTGCAAACTTCCCAAATTAATGATTGTTACTAAAAAGACAGTTGCAATTAAAAATCGCGTTCTGGTTACAGGGCAAATCGATCTCTACTAATTATTATTATTTACCGAACCTAATAATAATAGAGTGCGTGCTTCCAGCATTTAAGAAGTTTAATTACGGAAATTAGTGGAAATAAATCTTCTCCTTTTATTTAAACAAAAATTATTAATTCCAATTTAAATAAATCTGTATTAAATACACAATATTGCAATAAAGTTACTGGAATTTTTTTTTTCTTTTTGTTAGCATAAACAACCGATAAAAAGATTTAACAAGTGAATCAGTAAAATAAAAAGGTTAAAATATAGTTTACCATAAAAAATTTTTCATAAAAACCTGTGTATGCATGTGTTTTAAAATTGAAAATAAACGATTACAATTCGTTATAATATACAACATTTTTTTTAAACTAAAATTACGAATATCTTTTTTCGAATATTTTAAATTTATTTTTAAAAAATATTGTGGTACAAGAAAAAATTGTATTATAAAATCATTATTTCAGATTGAATTTTTATTATAAGAGAAACAGGAAAACCAAGTTCAAATTCTTTATACGAAAAAAACAAAAAAAAAAAAAAAATAATAATTAAAATTGACCGGAAATTTATTTTAAGTCACCGTATTTTTTATTTTTTTTGTTTTTTTTTTAAATAAATTTGAATGGCTTAAAACGCCTTCAAAGTATAGTTTCTTTTAGTTTATTTGGATGTTATTTTTCCTCCTTCTGACGACTTCAACTTACGCGGATTTTAAATATATGTATGTATATATAAAAAAAAGGAAATAAGCAGCCTCCCGATAAATTGTTTTCGCTTTATGCTGCCATTTGTTGTTGTTGTTATAATTATTGTGACCATTGTGTTAAGCCATGAAACGTCAAGTCCTTAAAGTTGATTTTGTATTTGTTTTTCTGTTTTTATTTTTGTTTTTGTTTTTTCCATTTTGCTTTTGTTTTTTGTTTGTAGTTTGTGTGTAAATATATTTAAATTGACTAGCGACGTTATATTTCTCTCTATGCTCAACATTTCTCTAATAGATTTTTTTAACGCCAACAATAAATAGTTTAAGCAGCAGATGAAGTATTATCTCACTTCTTACCGGGAGGCGCTAACGGTTGGCCGCGATCTTTTCCACGCAATTTTATGCCAATCACTCTTTCAATTTTACCCAATATCATATTATTCGGAATGCCCCTTCCAGCTTCATAATCGGTGACGACTTGTTGCTTTTCACAAATTTTCTTTAATTTAAAAATTTGATGCATAATATAATCAAGTTAAGATTTATATCTCTAATCTAAATACGTCAAAGACTTACTGTAGCTAAATCTTTCTGACTCAAACCCTTAGCTTGGCGTCCTTGCATAATTAATTTACCCACTTCGAGCGGTATTTTCTCATGCCGCAGCTCTTCAGTCTCACGATCCAATTTAGCAGTGTTTTTAGTCGTCACATGTTGCTTGTTGGTACCGGCGCCATCTACGGAACATGCAATTTTTAAAAATATCTGCATATTTACATCCATATTATTGCCATAATAAATAATGTATTTTTCGCGGCTGTTTAGAGTATTGCATCAGAGTAGTCTGAATAGCAAAAACTTGATTAAAAACAAAGACAAATCATATTCGATTTTGATCGAATTTTTAAATTCACAAATAGATTGTATTGAAATAATCTTCAATAAATTGTTAGGTTTATATCATATAACTTGTTTATCAATATATGTATATATGTGCATAAATATATTTCGAATAAGAGACGCAGTGAGTTTCTGTTAGTGCACGACATAACATACGATATTTGAGATGGTCATATTGTACAATTCGGCACCATTCCATGGACGGTTGCACATACTCAAAATCCCATTTACATATTTCGTGTTTAGTTTTCGTTATATTTTTCCCTATAGTCTCTTTGAACGAATTTCTTCGATTCTTGAACTTAACCAAAAAGAAAAAATTGAGCGATCAGGCTGTTATTTAAAAATATCTTCGAAATTATTTTCTGCAAATAAAAAAATAATTTAGTACTTTTTTGTCAATTGTGAGACAAAGTTCATGAAATAATTAAATGAATTGTCAACTTGTGGTAAAGCAAGTTGGTTCGTCTATGAGTTCTCAAGTGCACATTTGGCAAAACTATGACACACTATACGCTGTGGACATAAGAAAACAGTTGCGAGTTTCCGACACAGGCGTACACATTAGGCATACTAAACATAATAGCTGGCATAAATGACCATAATAAGTGCAATGGGACGATTAAAGATTTTTTGAGGATATGAAAGAACACAATATTAAGTTAAAAAGTGAATTTGAGCGCTATTAATTTATCGATGGCTTTGAAGACATGAATTCAAACTTCGACCATTCGAACAAACATAATACCAAAAGAACTTAAAATTATAATTAAAATTTTGCTTTCGGTACAGAAAACATACAAATTAAACAAAAAGAGCTTAAATTAATATTACACCAATAAATCTTGCACTTCAAGCGATTCAAAAATATATGAAAGAATACAATTAGAGATAAATACATAGTTAAACTAACATCAAGTTTCGAAGATAAATGAAATTTTGACTTATTATTGATGTTGGATTTGAATAATGCAGTTGAAGTAAATGTGTAACGAGTACCAACAATTACATTAAAAAGCGAAAACTTTAATACGTAGACTGAAAACTAGGAAATTCAACGGCTTGTCTGTGTAACTTATACCATCACTTATAGTTAGTTCTTCGGCGAAAACTCATTTGGTCATTTGGATTGAGAAAATAATATTTTCTACTTTTTGTACCTTCTTTTGCACATATTTTTTTTCTTTTCTTTTTCCTACCAGAAATTCTTCTTACACCTAATTGCAGCATGGATTCCGCAATGACCTTAAGTCCTCCATTAAATTGATATTAACAAATTGTCGATACCTTCATATATTTATCTGTTTTAAAATACACCATTTCAAAGAAAACAAAAATCTTTCACAAAAATACTTTCACAGAATTATTTTGAAATATAATAAACCATAATTCTAAAAACCGGTTCTTTTATTTGCTCGTTTCAGTTACCTAACTAATTTAACACAATTTATGGTCCACTACAACTTCGTTTGAACGCAGAGAAATTTACGAAGGTTCACTGATAAATTTGTCAAACCATTGATTGTTACTTCATAAAAATAAAAATAACGTAAATTGGGTCAATGGATATATGTGAGTGTAAACGTATGTGTATTTTCACTACAAATTCCTTAAATTCAAAGTAATTTCATCATTCAATGCAATTAAACATAAAATATAAAAAATGGAATATTAGCAATTGGCTAAAGGTGGAATCAAAATTTGATAAAAACAGCTTTAGCTTGAAAAAAAAAAGATTGTATTCTAGTCGCTGCTTTATTAATTGATTACACGTGCAGATTATTGACAAATATTCAACAAAAATGCTTTAAATTCTACTCACATTTTTGTTGGGTTTCAATTGGTACACCCTGGCGACGTGCCGAATTAATGGCCGATTCGGTTTTTAAGGCACCGGCCTTTGGAGCTCGCTTACGTAGGACTGTCACTGTATCCCAATCTGACATGTCTAACAGTTCAAAAATTAAAAGAATTTTTCTGCTCTTCTAGTTTGGTTTGGTAAATGAATATCTTTTATAAAAAAGAAATATATATTTCCTTACAAATGTAAGTACACAATTTTCATTATTGCTTACAAAATACTGCCCGATTCCTTGTATTTTATTTTCCAGAAAAATCCATAATCACTGTTGCCATAAGCAACAATTACCCGGATTCAATTGGACTAATGAAAAGGCTGTGTTTGTTGTTTTCTTCGTTTTCTGACAGTTTCAATTTGTTTTACTTTGATATATTTCGGGTGCTGAATTGCCACTCTGTTAAAAATGAACGCAGCATCTCATAAATTAATCAAATGCAGTACTAATAATAATGCCATTGCAATGTATTGTACACATTCATCCTAAAAACACAAAAAAAAGTCTAGCTTATATTTTCACGACTGCGGGAGCCTCTTTATTTATAAATTTTACATAAATTATAGATTTTTATGAAACTTTTTAATGTGAATTCCCCATGCCTTGGAATATAAGTTCAAGTGCATTCCGTCCCTAAAACATTTTGCTAACGCAATTACCAGGACCAAACTTGCCTTCTTTTTTTATTTGTTGTTAATGTAATGAGACCGTATAATCGGACGATAAAAAGTATTGAAAGTGAAATATTTTGAGATATCACGATTCTATTAAATGGACGGAATACATTTTTTTTAAGTAAATAGACAGGACCATTTTCCAGATAAATATATATTGAATAAAGCATATATCCAAACATTTAACGTATTAGACCATTTTTACGTGTTTAAGTGAGTACTTGCAGAACGTCTGGCAAACGAGGCGTTGTTCCCATTTTCTTGTTGGAACTTCAACTTTACCGATTTCCTACAAAACTTTGTTGGAATTGACAAATCATATCGTTTTGCATGAATACATACAAATAAAACAAAAAGAAAGAAGGCACGAGAGAATGTAATAATCATTACAAATTTTAAGATTATTTGTCTAGATTTTTTTAGATTTGTCTTACACTAATCTGCATTCTTTTATATTTCGTGATTCGTAATTTTAATTTATACCATACATTATTTCATAAAAAATGAAACACAAGCAATAAAGACTATTTATTTTAAAGTTAAAAAGTATTCGTTAAATTGTTTTATTAGAGAATGATAAATGGTAATATCCAAATTATGGATTAGTTAATACACAATAAATCCCTTGATGGTGTCATAAAATTTAAGCAGAAGATAATGATGATTAACGAAATTATAAGTTTTGCTATTTATGCTTACGTTAACTTCTTTATTTTTGGTTTTAAAAGCATATGTTTTTGTTTAGATTTTCATGTAAAGCAAAATGGTAACGCTGTTGTCCATTGTGTTTACCACTTGGAAGTTTTTAAAATGACGCCTTATTGTGTTAGCCCCCTATAGGTTTTATATGTGATTAATAAACACGGTCGTCACTATTGCAACTATATACTTATGACATTTTTCAAAGTTGGGCATCTCTGTTGCTTAATTGTGCTTGGTTTTGCTTTTTTTTTTATTTTAGAGAAAATTCAATTTTTTCAATAGCCAATATTCAAAATTTTTAATATATAAAAAATATGGGAGATTCCAAAGATGAGACTGTGGAAATTTCTGAAGAACCACAATTAGGAGTTCAAGGCGAGCCATTAGGAGCAGATGAGTATGAAAAAGCCGCCGCCCTTCCAGTTATTGTACCCGGTGTGCAAGTAGCCAACATTGAAGAAGTTGTGAAAGCGGATCCCGATTGTTATGAATTGGATTTAAATCATAATCGCATAGAGGAACTTAAAGAATTCGAGCTGTTGACAAGGGTAGAGCGTTTGTATTTACGTTGGAATCTGATAAAAAAAATTGAAAATTTGCATATGCTTACATCTTTGGTTGAATTAGAATTGTATGATAATCAAATTGCTACATTGGAAAATTTGGATTCTCTAGTTAATCTTCAAATTCTAGATGTGAGTTTCAATCGTTTGACAAAGATTGAGAATTTGCAAAATTTATTGAAATTGGAGAAACTATATTTGGTAGCCAATCGAATTAAGGAAATCGAGAATATAAATATGCTAACTAATCTAACTATGCTGGAATTGGGCGACAATAAGATAAAGAAAATTGAAAATATTGATAGCCTAGTAAATTTACGTCAGCTATTTTTGGGCAGAAATAAAATAATCAAAATAGAAAATCTTGATAATCTGATTAAGTTGGAACTACTAAGTTTGCAAGCAAACCGCATCGTGAAAATTGAAAACCTGGAAAATTTAACACAACTTACTGAACTGTATTTATCGGAAAATGGAATTGAACGAGTCGAGAATTTAGATAATAATGTTCAACTAGAAACTTTAGACTTGGCCAAAAATCGTTTAAAATCTATAGACAATATAAATAATTTAGTACGGCTCGAAGAGTTGTGGCTTAACAATAACAGTATTGATAATTGGAAGAATGTGGAAGTTCTTAAAGAAAATAAAACACTGAAAACGGTCTATTTGGAACACAATCCTGTTGCCGACGAAGCTATGTATCGTCTTAAACTTAGAGACATAGCGCCTTGGTTGGAAAAAATTGATGCTACTCTGTGTCGATAAGATTTAAATAAAATGACGACCGTTTCGCTTCAGTCAAATTCATTACATATATTTATAATTAGCAATCATTAAATTTGAAAATTTTCATTAACAAAATTGAAGTTTTTCTTTACCTAAGTGAGGAATTTTGTCCATTATATTTAAATTAAATGATGAAACATTTCTAACTTGATTCCAATGTAATTTAATTTTTTGTTGGTATACTCATGTGCTCTCAACAATGATTGCTTTCATACATTTGCTAATAAAGTTCAAGCTTTTTGTTGCTAATTAAAATTGAACGAAACCCTCTTTTTAATAACTTCTAAAAATAATTTAATTTTTTAGGTTAATTTTTGGATCACGTCTCTAGCAATTCATGCCTACTTTTCCTTTGGAATAATTAAATCACTTTGTGTATATGGTTTGTACTAAATTTCTCGGGACTCTAATATTAAATTAGAGATTTAATCTAAGATTAAATATTAGTATATATAATAATAAAACGAAGACAATACAGCAACCTAACGACGAAAACAAGGAGACTTCTTGAAAGGCAATGTCCACCCGCTCCCACTTTCATATAATTTACGGATAGGATGTCGAAAGAACTTCTTTTGTTTCAAAGTAAAAAATTCATAAAAATCATTTTACCTTTACAATCTTCAGTAAGTGCAAGTGTTTTCAACGATATAAATAACAATCGGAAGAAATAATTTCTGGCGAATGCTGAGTCGATAGTGAATATTTTCTTCTTCTTTCAAACGGTTTATATAAAGGTTATAGTGAGTTTCCATCTTTCCTTTGAGTAAGTAGTACGAACATATAACGCAAATTCCTTGTTCGTTGACATTAGACCTCCACGAAATTATCTTTATTTCGAAGCTATGCGATTTTCATGATTGAACGAAACTCACAAGTGGCCCCCTCATCTTACCATTTTTAGAAGAAAGTCTGCTTTTCATCACCACTCTTATTTGGCCTTTGTTTAAAATACAATAAAGGAAAAAATCTTTCGACACAACTACAAGATTTTATTTGCGAACCCCTCAACTTAGTTTTAATACAATAATATCGATATTATCATCGTCTATGTTTAATAACAAATATCAGTTTGAAATTTCTTAGCAATATTTATCAAATCCTTTTCATCTTCGGAAAAATTGGTTCAACCGAGCGCAATCTACAGTATTTATATGTATAACTTTTTATTTTTTATTTTATATACATTTTGTTTTTTAATAAACTGTATATATACTTAAATTTTGCTTTATGGTTTCTTTAAAACTTTAATGTTCTTATGTACAAAATATATATTCGTTATAAAGTTTTTCTAGATCAAAAATTGAAATTTAACCCATACTGCTGTTATTTATTCATAAAAATGTTTTTTTTATTTCAAAAGAGAAAATATTTTAATATATATTTTGTAGTTTTTACTTTAAAGATGATGAGCATTGTGATTTAACCTTAATTATTATATAGTAGTGTTATTGTGTTAGTATTGAAATATGTCTTTCAAGAAAATGAATTAAGAAGAATCCTTAGAGTCGGATTCCATGGGTATCGATAAATAAGATGATAAAAGAGAAAAGTGAATAAATATTTAAAGTTTTGTTTTCTATTTTATTGTAACTTTTAAAAAAGTACGAAACTTGAGTGAAGAGGTCTTTCATATATCTTCAACTCGAAGTGGACCTGGACGTCAAAGTTAAAAACAAAAACCTTTGTTATTAAAATAATAAAACTTAAAACAACTAAGATTCGTTTCAACTCACGCGCGAACCTTGCATACCAGTTACCCCAGGGGTTTTCGATAATAATTAAAGTAATAAATCGTTCAGGACTCTTCTGGTCTTGAAATTTTGAAAAGTCAATTGAAATTTTTAAACTTCTTGTGAGAATTTGTTTGTCTAAAATTCATTTTCGGTGCTGATCATGGTGTATATATCTAAATATACATACGTGAAACTTTAACTTTTGATCCCAATTGATAATTCTAGCATTATTCAGAAAAAACTACTCTCACTCTCACCCCCTCTTTCAAATCTCTCGTTAAGTGCTACGTATAAAAATGTCTACATTTAAAAAATTAAAACTAATTCATTAATTCAAAGACAAACAGAATCTTTGAAAAGTACGCAAAAGTAAGCTAAATAACGTTTTTTGATTGATTTGAGAACAATGTTGAGAAAAGACGAACAGTTATGTGTGAGAAGTTAGCATTGTTGATACACAATGGCTTAAGAGCCACCTATAGATGCAGCATTAGAACTGGCATCACCCTTTAAAGCAGTAGCGTAGCTATTGGATGAAGGCGATGACTTTGTTTCATTGTGTTTGGTATTGTTGTCGGTAGTATTGGCAGCAGTAATATTAGTCGCTGTACTAACACCTGTAGCCGCACCTAAAGATGGTGCGGGATTAACTGCAGTTCAGAAAAAGTTACGCAAACGAAAGAAAAAAAAACGCAATAGTTATATGATTATAAATTAATAAAAGACACACAAACCTCTCACATCCATAGCGTAACAATCGTCAAGACGCAAATCATGCTTTTTAATTAACTGGCAGTCAGCGCCCTCCATTGAAGGCACAGAATACACGTATAAATAGCCATCCTGAGAAGCGATTAGAAGTCTAGACAAAAGAAAATAATATGTTTTAAATTAGCTATGTTTTTGTATTTTTTTTTTTTTTTAATTTGAAAAGTTACCTCAATTGTTTCTGTATTTTTGTTATGGCGCATATGCGCCTGACACCTGGCTCCGCAAGAGTAACCGAAGCAAAAGCACGACCTTGGCTAAAGACGTCAGTTACCTGGGAAGGTAAATAGCTAGACACAGTCTTGCTAAGGAATCTAAAAAACGAGTAACTTTTCAGTTTGCAACGTATTTGTACGGATGTTATCAAGCGATCCATTATTGTCAAATATTAAGGAAAATAAGGAAATATATTACAAAAGTGATGTGGCGGCAACACGTAATATTAAGTGCGTTGATATATGTGTGCGATGTTGCGTGTTTTATGTGTGTAAAAGGCAAAAATAGTCAACGAGAACAACATAAAGTGAGTTGAATGAAAATAAACGAAAAGAAAAGAAACAGAAAAAAAATTAATGTAATATTTTTTAATTTTTAAATGGAAAATATAACAAAAGACAAGGAAGAAAGATTTGAAACAGATTTAAACCGATGCATGGATTCCCTCCACCTATAGCTATTCCCAAACACGAGTTCTACATAAGCTATTCAAAAATTTGTAAATACTTACCCCATCCAATCATCTGAACTTTGTTTCGGTTCGCTATTTTCTGTCGAACTACGTTCCAAACGAAAAACGTGCACAGTTTCCGTGTTCGAACTGGAAACTAAGTACTCAGCACATGTACTGAAAGATAACGAGGCAATAGATACACAGCGTTTAAGGCCTCGCCGTAATTCAAACAATTTAGTGCCATCCAGCGAAGAAAATACCCGTATGACCGTGCCGCGTTCACTGGCAGTAGCTAATTCGGTACCCGAAGGACTAAATGCTATAGCTGCCAAAGGGCTATCATGAGCGGGTATCATTGTCTTGGCATGTAAATTGATAGCATCGAATATTTGCACTTCGCCCGACGTAACACTGCCCGGATAGGCCAAATAGCAATTCTCCGAAGATGAGCTTAACGCACACAGACCAGCTGAATTGCTGGGCGTATCGCGTATGGTGTGCACCACCTTCATATCTTGAATATTATGAATATACAAGCTCTCTTCAAGACAGACAATCAAACGTTCACGATTTAATTTTACTGCTAGTATGGAATTTGAATAGGAATAGTTGCATATTTCGCTTTGTTTTTTAAAATGGCAAACCTGTTTTTCATACAAAAACAGCTAAATTAAATAATTTAGAAACTAGGTTATCTCACAAATAAAATAAACGCTAACCTTTAGTTTTCTAGGTGAACGTTGTGACACAATGGCCACTAAAGAGCTTTCAAATAAACGTTCGATTAGAAAAATCTCTTCCGTAGGACAGGTATATATTTTATCCAATGTTGAGTCTACCGAACCCAAACTGTATAAACTATAGCCAGATTTTGTGGCGACAGCCAAAGATCTATTTGTTAATAATAAATGTATTTATAATCATTTTCGTGATCATGTATATATATCATGTATAAATATATATATACTTCATCTGTATGGGCCCATGCTATGACTTACGTGGTATTTTGATTGAAATTAACGAATACTTCACCAGCGTCCAAGTCTGGTCGAAATAGTAAGCTCATCATTGGTATAATTTTTGCTTCTTATTTCAATTATTTCAAATATTATGAAAAAGAGTACCACACAATTACAAAATATATTGGGAACTAATTCTAAAATCTGGAAGAAAAACAAAAACAAACTCAATAGCATAAACTGCTAAATATCCCCAAAAATAATAAACTTACCACCACCAGGGAAGCATACACGACTGAAATTTAACAGATTAACTACCTGAGCATCTAAAGTTTATGTCTCTTTTAAAAACTTTCCTTTTGTTAATTTAAAGTATGGATGTTGCAAAGAGTATATTCCTTGTTTTCTTTATTATGAAGAACGAAATGATTATTTTTTATTTTCCTAAAGGCGCAGTTAGTTTATTTTGATGTTTTTTTTATCACGTACTCTTCGCCACCATAAAATCAAGGAAAAAACAAAATAGTAGAGCAAGTAAGAGCAAACAGCGAATGCATAGAGAAAATAGAAAATTCTCTCAAGAAATTATTATGCTATGTTTATTGCTTTTGTTTATTGTTCTTGTTTTTCATACAAAAATGATTTTCCTTTGTCTAAAATTAATTGCACCTTACTTTACTACTTCAAATATATAAATATACAACGCTTAGTAGCTTTTCTTCTAGAAACAACTTTTTTGATATCTTCAATAATATATTTTACCATCAATTCAATTTGTACATTGATTATTATATTAAATAAAAATCTGCAACTGGCTGGATAAATAAATATATGAAACAGATAAATATGTTAAACTTTCAACGCGAAGGGATTTGACCACATTTAAAGGATATGATTACCTCAAGCAAGGTAAGACAGAGAGGATTGGGAATTTATGCCTTCTGAACATTAATATATTAAGATTGAAATGTTTGATGCTGTATGGGCATAATGGAAATCAATTTGCTTGCAGTAATTAATATATAGATTTTACGTTTAAAATCCGGTGAAATTAAAATATAAGTTTCTGAATCATGGATGGATATGAGAAAATAAATGCGCATGTCTCATAATTTAAATTCCGCTGCGCAGTTCCACCTTAGCTTATGGTTGCAAATCAGCAATACACGAAATAATGTATACATATACATATATTACAATCAACGATTGCCAAGAATTAAATTCTGTTCGCTGTCATTTATGGAATTTTTACTCTACGTTCTTACATTTGACCCATCGAAAAGAACACAACGAGTTTGTTAAATATAAAATTTAGAAACCCCCTTGAGACATCGTATATAGTTTCAATAGCATATTTTATAGTACTATCCGTTCTTATACTCGCTGAAGTCACTCTTACATTCTGAACATTTTGTTTAGCATAGCTTTCATAATATCTTCACTATTAAAATCAACTAAATTAAAAATCCAAATGAAACATCTTACATATCTTTTGTAGTGTATATAAAATATAACGTATTCATATGTATCCGTATGTGGGCTATGCCTCAAATCGGAAAAAGGGATTTTTTAATGTATTAGGATACAATCCATAACCTTTTTGTATAACTTACACAGCATAATTAGGTATAATTATCTGAAATAAACAGAACAATTTTGCACGATTTCTGGATGGATTTTTTTTTTTTTTTTCTGTTGGATTTAGACGGATCTTTCCTGTTATATATTTTTAGTCGAAAGATAATTTTTAGGAAAGTATAAACGCAAATGACGGCATTTAATTTAGAATGGCTATAATTGTATTTCCTATTGTAGAAATATTTTGTTATGCATTTAGAAAACCCAGAATATGCGCGATTATGTTTGTCATGTTTTTCATTAAGTCAAATTGAAATTGATCAACATTGCCGTTTGAATTTAGTGTATTGGAATATCAGTTTTATGTTTACAAACTACTTTAAACGCTTATTCGCTTTACAAACATTTTCTCCGTTAAGATAGCTCTTGGCAACACGGTCACGGAATAAAAATGAAAAAAAAAAAAAAAAATCACCTAAACCAAGAACGCTGCATAACAGTGTTGACATTTATGAGAAATTTGTGAATTTTGCTGTGAAAAAATACTTAATTAAACAAATTCTCAAATTCTTCTCTTTAAAATAGATTTAAAAAGAAGAAAATATGAAAGAAAATAAAATATTGAAGTTAATACACGTAGCTTGGCGTGAACGTTGGTCGGACTCACAATTTGGTATTAACATAAAAAATGTAAGTAAATCTAAAAAATGAAAATTTATTCTCTAAATAAATACAAAAAAAAAAGTTCACCTTAGGTATCATATGTTTAGAATGTTTTTAGAATTTGACTAGAAAAAATAAAATTGTCTATCAGAGTGCTCACACTATTTAATATTCATAATAGTCAGTCGATGTGTTGATAATCAGATTCTTCTGTTTTGGCGAATGTTAACATCAATTGTCTTTGCTTTATAGTTAACTGCCGCGGTATTTTTATTTTGACGGTTATTATATGATCGCCAGGACCTTCCCGTGATCTTATACCTTTGCCCTTCATTACGAATTTCGCATGCGATTCCGTGCCAGGTGCTATTTTCAAATTTACATATTCGTATACTCCGCGCACTTTAAATGTTCCGCCCAATACAGCTTCGGAAATCGTTATATATTTATCGGTGAGTACGTTGTTACCTTCACGAGTAAAGTAATTGCTATACATAACTTGAATGCAATAAGTAATACACTGACCCGTGTGAGGATTTTTTACTGATACTTTGTCACCAGTTTTGGCGCCAAGTGGTATAGGTATTGCTACTTTGGCCGTATCCAAAACGAAGCCGCGATTATCACACATATCGCATTGATTGCGATGAGTGTAACGTTTTCCATTGCACTCATCGCAAACGACCATTGATGAAAACGAGACTGATTTCTTCGGTATCTGACCAGTTCCTTTGCACTTCCGACATTGCTTTGGACACAAGAGCCCAGTCGCTCGATTTGATTTGCCATTGCAAGTGGGGCACTTTTTTAAATATTTCATATCAACCGATTTCTTTTGCCCATGTGCGGCTTCAAGAAACGTCAATTCCAAGTTTGTAGCGGTATTGGCCATTTTAAGGTAATCTATAAAATTATCTCAAATGAAAACGAATCCAAAAGACAAAGGCCAAGAATAATGTATTAAAAACTTTGACATGTTACATATCATATTGTGTTTTTCTTTGAAATAAAATTTATGCGGAAGGTCTGCGTCATTTAAAAAAACGTATTATATAATATGAAGCTTAGAAGATACACGAATGCGTATTAATTCTAAAATGAACTGTTTTCAGTTTCAAACGGTTTTGCGCACCGCTAGAGAAAGTGTACTAAGTGTAATGCCTTACCTTCTTTTATTGATACAGTTTGCAAAGTGTCTTTTGCTGAATTCGTAGATTTTCTTCGATTAATGAACTTGGTGGGTGGATCTAATAATGAAGGTACAAGCTTAACTTGGGATTTTGATGATGATGTGGTGCCTTGATTTTGCTTTTCTTCTGTGTTCGTATGCTTGGCGTCCAATTTATATTCATGATTCTTGACGTTATTCACAAGACAATGATAAGCTTTCACAATGTCCCTAAAACGTTGTGGCTCATTCTCCGTACTACTATTGGCATAGTTATGAAAATTTTTAGCTAATGTGTAATACGCAGCCTTGATTTGCATCGTGGTAGCATTTTTAGAAATACCCAAAAGTTTGTAATGATGATCCATAGGTACGTCTTTATTTTCATCTTCTTCAATGGTTCTCTTGATTTGACCTTCCAAATTTTTCATTTCTTGCTTACGATCCGGGTATAAAAAAGCGGTTTTTGGTTCTATTCTGAATTGATGGACCATTCTAGCATACGATATTTGAGGAAAATTTGGAAGATTATGAAATCCTGTATACGGTATTAATTTTGATAGATTAAACATCGTAGTTTTCTCTGCAATATTTTCCTGGGCTTGTCTAGATTAGTGAGTTTTTCCCTAATGCTGTAGGAGCGACGATTTTTCTGTATTTGTTAAGTATAAATAAAAAAATTTTTATGAGTTTTTCCAGCAGGACGCGAACAAAATTTAATTGCTGCAACTAATGCCCAGAACTCTCGAAAGTTTTTTAAGCGATATTCAAGAAATATCAAATTGAATTTTAAGGACAAAGCATATAACGGCGTTATCTTGTATTCGTTTGTTGTCTCGGTGTTATATATATTTTTTTTTTCCCTGTTTTCGAAATTAATAATTATGAAAGCGTTAATGATTAATCGCGTGTCTTTCTACTTTTGCCGTTTAAATCCCACTACGTCAGCTATAAGTGCTTTCAGAAACTGCTATACTATTTGAAAAACCTGTGAAAAAAAATTATATGCATATATGTGACTTTGACATACATATCTCGAGTTATGCTGTTAGATCCTATATTGAAAGTCTTTTTATTTATTTTAATTAAAACAATTTCGAATTGTAGGTGTTGCCTCGGGGAGTTAGTGGTGATGTTTACAACTTGGCAGATTGTATATTGCAACAAGCTTTAATAGGCTCTACAGCCAATCCCGTAAGTTTAACGGAAGCATATATTTAAGCGACTAAGTGATTACTTTAAAATAATTTATATTTTGATTGTAGTTGGTTTTGAATTACTTAAAACATTCATTATGCGCGCATTTAGTTTCCCACGCAGCCGTCCTAAGACGAATAGCTAAATATGAGCACTTTGAACGTTTGTATTGCACAACATCATTACTTGATTTTCTGGATTCCGTTATAGCAGGAGCAACGTGTCGGTAAGCTTCTACAAATATTTCTTTCTTTTTTTATTAAACTGTGATTTTATCACGTTATAAGCACAAAGACGGAAGAGGCCATTCTACCTGGGGCTGTAGTGTCTTTGATCAACTGGCTAATGCAAGTCTTTGCAATGATTACGGCACATTATGAAATTCACCGCGAATTAAATTCAGGTAATTAGTAAAAATTAAAACAATATTATGGGCTTTATATCTAAGAATTAAAATTTTCTCTTCAGAACAATCATATATGCTTGGTCAATGCTGTTTAGTAATTGAGAAAGTCATCAAAAATCAATTCCTTATGGCTACAATTTACGTGGGATGTCATGAAGATCCTGATTATTATGGCCAGATACGCGAAAGATATGCTGCCATTAAAACTTCATTGACAAATTCCAATTTTAGCCCGACTCATCCGTCTATCGAAACATATCTACACCAACTGGCTTACGTTGATGTCCATCACTTAGATATGCCTTTGTTAGATATTCAACCTAAACCAGAACCGGTTAATTACTGCGTACAGCCTCTGTTAACGGTCGATGTCCTTTTAAATCCTTGCAACGATACTTCGTATTACGTAGCGAAAATGCAAATGGTACAACGCTTGAAAAAGTTCTCCAATACTCGTCTGTTCTACGAAATTGTGCGAGCAGGCTTTGTATCGTTGAGTAACGTTATGGAAACTACACATGATACGATGTGGGGCGCATTTACATTTTTTAAAGTGCCACAGATCATTAAGCAATTGCAAGCTTTGAATAGAGGTAAACAAAGACAGCTAGGAAATTACATGTAGACAATGGACAAAAAATTGATTTTATTTATTGATTGCCTATTTAAATTTATTTCAAAGTAGGAGGAGGAGGAATAATCCGGAAATTTGATCTTGTTTTATTACTATTTTTCTTTGGCAGGCTATTTATAGGGTCTTCTTTTACACTTAAATAGATGAAAGGCGAAATAAGTTCGTTGAGCTAAGATTAACATAGAAAAACAAAAGAATTTGACACAGTATAATGGAATGCTAACTTCAAAATATTGAAAAAGCTGGCATCAAAAGAAGTACAAATTTTTATTAATCCAATTTAAAAATGATTTATATTTTGAGCGAAAAGAAGAAGGTTTAAATAGACGATGTGATATGCATATATAACCAGTAAATTATCTGTTTAAGGGAAGTCTATTTCTCTCTTTATAGTTCACACTGTTTTAAATAACAGAAGTTGATGATACGCTCAAACTTTAAAGCTGGTTATGAAAATTATAGCTTACTACTGTTGAAGATCAATATTTGAAAAGTTCTAACCGGGTTTCTACATATTTTGCTTTCCATTTAACCTCCTTGCTCCTCTCGAGGTGGTTTGTATCAACGTTTGTAAATGTTAATCCTCATCCCATTTTGCTTTTTATCTTGGCCACACGAATCTACGTTGGTCGGCTATTTTCTGACCTGTTAAGCATTAGTAAAAGACGACACATTTAACCGAATAAAATTTGTAATGATGTAATGATCACTTATTAAATTTATTTTTATTCTTACATACGCTAAATAAATGATGTGTGTTGTTGTTTACTTCAGCTGTGGGAGAACAGACGCTTAATGATTATATACCTGAAGTGGTCGAAGCTATTGAATTGTTGCTCGAAGATAAACTTTTACTGGATTTTATGGATAGCAAATGTTCCTGTAATATCATTGAATATCTCCTAAATGATTGGACCAAACAGCACTTGGTTAACGATATGCACGTTAAGCATTTTGCTGCTCAACGGGAAGGTACTTCTGTACTTTTGCAGAAACGTGACGCAAGTGCGCAGGCACCATCAATCATAAATTTCATAATACGGGCTGAAGTTCCTCTTTCGGGGGTATTAAAGACGTTAAGTACAGATTATAATAAAGTTCAGGAGGCGTTACTAGGAGTCTTATGCCAGGTATTAGTAGGTAAGTCTTAACAACTCGTGTAATATTCGAATAATTCGAGACGGCGCAATGTTATCTTCTTGTTTAGCTCTTTGTCTACCTAGATATGTATTCCCCTGTTCGCGTAGTTTTGTGTTCAACAACCAAATGGCAATTGTCGATATATTTTAATGAAAAGTGGTACGCTGGTATACTTTGGTCCAAGCCCGGGTTACAACGGGCAAAGCCAGTGTTTTGGTATATAAAGTGAATGTAGACAACTTGAACTATATGAGACAATTTATTAACTTTCTTACAAACTGTTAGCATTTATATAACAATGTGCACTCTGTACTATTTTATTGTGAAGATTGTCCAATAATAACGATTTAATTGATGCACTTACACTCTTAACAAGCTTCCTTCTACGTAAGTGCTCTCATTAAAAGTAACTGTTGATGTGGGAATAAAGTTCTCGATATATTTTATATATATTACGATAAAATAGCTGTATGCGGCACTGTCCGCGACTATAGGGACGTAACTTGTTTTGTATATATGTTTGCACATAAGTATTCGAGCATATTTTAGATTGATATTTATTATCGATTGACGAAAATATTTTCCTTCTCAGTTGCAGATAGGGATTATTTCTTAGCTTAATTTATAAAAATCAATTTTGGAGCTTATGTAAAAATTTTTGGCTTTCTATTGTTTGATTTCTCGCAGTTTCGAGAACATTTTTGAGACAAGAGACGAAGACACCATTATTTGATATTCGAATAACCTAAGCACTAATGTATGTAATTTGTGTGTGTTATAATGGTTTATTACAATCACTACGATCGCAATAACTGGATCTTGTCCTCTCATGATGGATTTAAAAATAGAAAAGTAATTTTATTTATTTTCTGTTTCATTCCATCAGGTAACAGTTTCGATTTAATTCTCTCAGTAGCTACTGTGGAGGGACGTCTAAAAACATTTGTTTCACGCTTAATACAATGCAATGAGAATTCAAAACAAGTTCCCGGTGAAATGGGCAAAGCATCAATCATACGTTCCACGTTATTCGATGTATCATTTCTTATGTTAACTTTCATAGTGCAAACCTATGGTTCTGATGTAAGTTTCAAAAAGGAAGAGAATCTTTTATATAATTTTTAAACTTCTTCAATTGTCTGAAGGCGGTCTTATCAAACAATGGCGATAGTTTTTTTGAGAAATGGGTTCGTGAGTGCATGGTAGAACGTAACAAACCAAAAAACCCTCGTAGTATGATTGTCATGTGTGATGAAAATATGGTCGACGAATTGTTATTGAATTTAAGTAAACCAGAACCTCAACTTAAAAATATGTAAGTAAGAAACCCTCTCAATTCCGCACATTTAACATTTTTACATCTGAGCATTTTCACGCCTTTTATTGCACTTGTCATAGCAATATCACCTGGCAGGACATATGTTTGAATTTGCCTGGTGTTCTATATCAAGTCTTGATAGCATGGGAGAAAGAGACACTATCTTCGGGAGATGTGAAAAATATTTTAGATAATATCAAAAGGCGATTATTCTCATTTTCCGTATGTGCTACATCGTTTTTGTGTGCGTACATGTGCTCAGTGAAAGAGGTAAGCTAAAAAGCCAAGTATCACAAAATGAACACTAAACTAGAATGAAAAGTTGGAAGTTCTTGAAATGGGATATACAAAAAAAAAAAAAAAAACCCAGAGCCAGAAAAGTACAAAGAAAATGCGGGAATTTATTACAAAAGATTGTTTAATTATTTATTGTGTTCTATTTCTTTTTGCAGAATGAACTATTGAAACCTTTAAATATGATTCAACAATTCCTGGCACCACCCAGTGCCGAAGAAATGTCTTCTCAGGAGAATATCAAAGAACGATTGGGGTTATCGTTTCAAATTATACGCAAAATGCAACATGACGTACGACCTACGGTGAATCCCAAGTCTCGTAGTATAACTTTAGTGCAAAATTTAGTCTCACAAACGCCACTAATGGATCAATTTCGTGATGTATGGCGAACGGTTAACGAAAATGGTTGGTTGCCGATTAGGGCTGCTCAAATATTAGAATCATTACTGCATGCAGGCGGTGCTGCATGGTTAACTACTCGTTTATTGGAGGAAATACTTAAGTGCAAATATATTCACGTAGGTGTTTATATAGTCTGCATATATGTATATATAAATAAATAAATATGTATATATGAAAGAATTACTTTTTTTTTTCATGCCAATAGGATATGATGAAAACTATGGATATTGTGTTTGCAATTCTACATCTGGATATCGAACTCTCTACTGAAGCTTTATTAACTCAAGTGGTGCCCGCGATGATACAAAATCGTCAAGGGTAAGATTTGTTAGTGTTCATAAGAAGTAAACCTAAGGTATTTCTTTTTTCAATTCCCACCTAGAGAGGATATTGATGAGCCGCATTTACATGTTCTGGCGCGCCTTTGCGTTTATTGTATTATATCGGCTGTGGAGACTCGTCATTACAGAAATTTTAGCTACCAAAAGAAACGCTCACGATCACACGATGGCGATGACATGGATTTAAATAGTACTGTTAAAATGCGCAAAATTAATACAGATAGCTCGGACAATTCATCTTCAAATGACTTCTTGGGTGATAGTAATCTCTTTAATGCTCACGCTTCAACACATTTAAGGAATACACCCAACCAATTGAAAGAATCTTTGCAAAATAGTATTCAATATATATTCAAAATATTCCAGCAGTTTTTACAAACTGATAAACTCTCGCTAAAGGTTTATTTTGTTTATCAGTTTGTATCGTTGCTGGTGGAATGCGGTCAAGAACGCGTTCGTCTTGTGTTAAATCTATTACCAACAAATTTAATTAATAATCTTTTGAAAGTAATGCTTACAGATCAGATTAGCGTTGGTCTTATAGCTCGGTAAGTGAATATTTTCCTTTTCATTGTTAAGAACGAGTTAATTCATTTATATTTTTTTGCTTGTTTCTGTTTCACAGACTTTACGATTTACGTACAAGCTGTGGTCGTCAATCTGCCGTTGCCGACTTAACTTTATGGCGCAATCTTAAACTTAAAGAGCAAAGCATACATTTGTAAAACAAAATAAATAATTGAAAACGAAGCGAATGAACTTATATTCAGCTTAAACACAATCTTTGATATTATCCAAATGTATGATGATATTTCTGAAAAATCGATTCAAAACTCAATTTGCAATTTGCAACTTTTGAAAGGATTAGAGCAAATTTGAACTCTCTGAAATCTAGTTTATCAACTTTGTATTTTCATTCATCAAATGTGGGACCATAGTTCACAAATTCTGGCCTTCCATTTACATAAACATTATTATTTTCAATCTCGACTACCAGCATCCTCAATGGACTGTAACTTTTCACACTTCAACAAATTCACACTTTTACAAATATGTGATCATTTGTAATTAACTAAGCCACAATCCCTACAAATACTTGAATTGTGTGCTTGCAATGAAATCAGTGTTATTGGCCACTTCTAAGCTTTTATTCAGATAACCGAAATGTGTTCTTTTAATTTAAGATTAGAAAGGATTTTTGGTGTTACTGTACTGACGGCGTTTCCATTTCCATCATGAAAATTCAATAACGGTAGCAGCAGGCTCAAGGCACAAACATGTTACATGTCAAAATCTGGATAGAGGACCGGTGATTTCAAAAGTTCGAATCTATCTCTACGGCCTGTCTTGTAAGATGTTCACCATTAGTAAAACACTTTAGTTGGTAAGTAACCAAGTAATTTGCTAAATAATGTTGTGTAATGGCTACAATACGTAAATGTTAAGTACATTTTTTAGTTAAATCTGGTTAAATCAAATTATCTTAACTATTGGATTTGCGATGCGTGATGTCGGTTTAGCACGACTAAATTAGTACACTGCCATTCCATTGGGTATGAAACTTTGAATTTCAGCTTAAATCTATAGGATTTACACTGCGTTAACTTTTCCGATATAATTGTCTATTCTACAGAAGCCACATTTCAGATAATCTGAAAGCAACAAAATAGTTTTTACCTACAGAGCGAACGTATATTAAATTGTTTCAACGTTTTATTGTAGTTTTAATTAATATACTTTCTGTAATATTTTACTTCTTACTTAAATAATTCACTTGTATTATAAATACAAGTTATTAAGTTACAATATAATGAATAAATTTTTTCATCTTTTTAATGAATATATATTTTTAAAATAGATTTTACAAATTTCTTACTACAGGGCATAACAAGTGGATTAATTTGAAAAAGAAGGTAATACCAAACACTGTTTAATAAAATTTTTCAAAACAGCCAAAGGACGGCTATGGGTTTTTCCGGAATATAAATAACAAAAAAAAGTCTTCAGTAGTGTTGCAGAACATATAGTAAAGAGTGCGTATACTGTTTAACATATACAAATATTTAGAGATTATAAAACTGATCATGCCAAGCACATATCGTCGACTGAGGGATTCATTTTTGACACAACTAATGAACCAGTGTCGCATTAATTATGTTACCGAGGTGACAATGGTTACACCACATTTAACCTGTAAAAGTGATTGGTTGATTAAATATTTGTAATTTTTTTTGTCCCAATTTTATTCTTTTTTCCGTTTGTGTATGATTTTTTTGGGCATCTGTAAAATATGCTTTGCTTTAAATTAACTAAATCATGCACCTTATGTTAACTTAACTTTCCCAACTGTTCTTATAAAAGCTTGCCGTGTCTGACATAAAAATTGCCTTCCCATGTAAATTGGGGGATAAGTGTATAGTTTGATTACTGAGGGTCATTTTGTCTTATTCTTCTTATTCTTTTCTCTATTTTATTTATTTTTTTTTATTATCATTACAAATTGTATCAATTATTTTGAAAAATTAAGTTAATGTAAAAGCGACTGCCAAAACCCAACAGTAAGGCCAGCAGACAGACGCCATAGCTTAAATTAAATACCTTGGATTTTCTATATCACTTGAGGCAACATTCAAAATATGTTTCACCCACAAAATTGCCACGCATTGCTTTGGACACATTATGCTCGAATAGGCGACGATTTGTTTGCAAAACTTCAGCAGCTTCTTTATTCAAAGGATCTTCCGGATTGGGTTCCTTTTAAGGGAACAAATAATATTATATACATTTGCTGTTTGTAGTCAGTTATAAATAATTACCAAGAATAGATATTGTAGCCCATACACGATGGAATTGATGGTTAGTACTGGATTCCAGTCTTCACGTAAAATATTTAAACACACATTACCTTCCAAATCAATGTTGGGATGATATACTTGAGTTTCGCATTTTACTTTTGGCGGTTCATGTGGGTAATTAGGCCCGACACGGAAATTAAAGATGAAACGACCGCCCTTGTAGAAACCTTCATCAGGACAAATGATTAATTTAAAATTGAGCAAATCATCAGGATCAGGAAATTCAGTGGCGCAAGTTTTTGGCAGGTTCAGTTCGTTTATATCTAAAAAAGGTAATTGACAATTTGGTAAGTATATCAAAAGGTATAATAAAACAGAAAAAAACTTCATATAATCGCCTTTAAATAAGTTCTCGCCACCCATCAAATATTTCAATTTTGCATTCAAATTTTTTGCATATCCTGTACGTATGCTTTGGATTACGTACAAACAAATAGCATCAAGTTGTTTGTTAACTTGTATGCGCGTCATTAAAATAAACGTAATACCTACTTAACTTTATGGAGCAATATTGCTCCCATAGAGGCCTTTAGGAAATTACATACTCACCTTTGGTTCAAATATTTCTCTGTTTGTTTGACTGAAGTATGCATAACTTATATATTATTGTAGCAATACTATAAACTGAACTCTCTCTTGTAGAAGAAATTACACCCGAAATATGATTCAAAAGAAGTTGTTTCTGGTGCTATATATATTAAAGTACTCCGATCTTCCAGTTAATAATGCAAGTTGTTTTCAAGAGATAATATCAAGATATATAGACATGAGATCCGATCGAGATGCAGTATTTATTTGTATTTTCGTACAGCTTCATATATTGCATTTTTCTCACTGTTCAAATCAGGCAAGACAGGCAAAAGAGATATAATAAATAATTCAGACCACATGAAACAAACAAGTGGTTTGAATAAGGGCCTCGATTACAAGTCTGTTAAGAGGGTGCGAGAATTTATTCTTTTATTTCTTTTTTATTTGTTTGAAGGTTTAGGAATATTAGAAAAAAAAATGTTGAGAAAATTGGAAAGGAGCATTTTCCATACAGATTACCTTAAAGCGAAAAGAATTTCTTTTTTCTACATAATGCACAAAGAAAAATGGGCAGCTAGGTATGAATTGATTTCAATAAAACGCTTTGGATAAACAATTTTGTCTTCTTTCATCACGCCTTCACCTGTACCACAATACTTAATGTAAAATTCTTGACATGTTTTGAGAACCTGAGCGAACTGCAAAAAGTTTGATTCTAGCGACCGACTTAATGAATTTTACTTCAGGTAATTTTACGCCAGACTTGTCAGAGAAATATGCGGCGAACTGAAGAAAAAACCCTTTCTTTTTTGGTGAAGAAGTTTTCAATTCAATCAATTTCGCTCTTTTACTCCGTCTTTTAGAAATTTTCGTTTGATGTGAAGGAATTGTAACATCTGAAATTTCGAATTAAGCGTTAAACCATTTTTTTTTACTCTGTTTTTTGGAATATCTTGTAGTTTAAACAAGCAGAAAGGGTCTGCTATTCAATATTTATTTATTTTACACACTACAAGAATAGAAAAATTAATTTATATTCCGGTGGTGCGTAAAATAATAAAACCCCACCCTTGCATAGTATTCCTTTCACATTGTACATTTTTAAATCGTTTTACGATCTTCCACCAAAGAAGTTTCTCACCTTTTTGTATACGCAGCTGTGCAGCGGAGGCTTTCTTCTGTTGACCTCCAGTTTTCGCTGTTTGCTCACCATCTTTTTTTTGTTGCTTTAATGAAAACAATTTAATCATTTTCTTTTCTTTTTCTTTTGAGTTTTCAAGAAGCAACACTCTTTTGTGAATCCTTCTGTTTTCCTTCAACGTTCCCCCGTATGGTGGATTGATATCCTTTTATGATTTGATCTGATTCTTTTCTTCACGTTGTAAGTCCAATTGTTTTTGTTTCCCTTTTTTGCCTTCGGCTGTGACTACTGCGGTCAGAGTTTCTGTTTTTTTCTCAATAACAGCGGACCGACTATGCTTCTCTAATTATTTTGCAAATTTTTCTTTCTATTAAAATTTACTATAATTTATTGGTGCCCCGTTCAATTACGAATTCTCGTTATTTGTACAAATTTGAGAAAAATTTTTATTAAGAATTTTTTCTCGTTTCACCGTTCGTTTAGATTGTGATAACTTCAGTGTTGCCAAAATTACAAATATGTCGTTGCAGTGTGGATTGAATATCTTCAAACTGATAATTCATGTTATTGTGAATACCATAAACTAGACAATAATGTAGATAATCGAACAGTTGTTAACTTTGCGCACACACTTACATAACTGATTGTATTCTGAAGTAAAAAATAAGTTCTACAATATCACAATTATTTAGCATTTTCGTATATCAGCGAAGCCAAATGTAATGATAAGCACTCCTCAAAAAGGAGTAATCAAAATTTAGAGTTATAGGCAACAGAATGAAAAGTTAAACGACGCACTTTGTCCAGACATATCAAGTAAAAACGATTATTTGTGTTTGCCAAGATTAGGGTTCTTTTTCTAAAATTACATTAGAATTTTTAAGACGTTTAGAAATCAAAGAAAAAATTTACAAAAATTTTTTTTCAAATTTTTTAAAAACGAAATAGCTATTTGGTTATTGTGGAAAACGGTTAAAAACGCTATTGGAGGATTTCCAGAAAAACTCGTTTAAGTTAAAGACATTTTGGCTTTATCTCTAATCTATTATGTTTGCATTTTACAACTGATTTAAACCGCCATTGACATTCATTGTGATTTTTACATTTGTAATTTTTTTTCATACTTGCCAATTTGTTCAATCTATTCAAAATATTTGTAATATGGTTTTACGACAATATTCAAAATAACGGTTTTTAGGATGATTTAAAATTTTTTACTGTTAACAATCTAGGAAATGGGGCCCTATAAAAAAATAAACTATATATCACAAGGTGACATTATCCCTTAAATATACAATAATTTTATAAAGGAGTTAGCTGGAACTGGCAACTCTGCACATGGTAAAAAAACTTCAGCAAAGTAATCCATCAAATTTGTTTAGATATATAGTTTGAAGACTGCCCATTTTAAGAAATAAGATCGTGGTTATGTCTCAAGAGCCCAAGATAGCTAAAGATGCCGTATTTAAGCGCAGTGAACAAATACCAAGTGACACACCGGAAGTTAAAGGATATGATTTTAATAATGGCATCGACTACACTAAACTCTTTGACTCCTACATATACACCGGCTTCCAGGCTACCAATTTAGGTAAAGCTATTAATGAAATCAATAGAATGGTAAGTAAAAATTATATTTGGAAAAATTTTCGGCTAAAATCGAACTGACTTTTAGTTGGATTGCAGATCCTATCCGCTGACAGAAGAGGAAAGAGATCACAGTGAAACAGATGAATTTATTAAGCGCAAACATAAGTGCACATTATTTTTGGGATTTACATCAAATCTGATATCGTCGGGATTACGAGAAATAATACGATTCTTGGTAGAACATCAAATGGTAGATTGTCTTGTCACGACAGCTGGCGGTGTAGAGGAGGACATTATAAAATGCTTGGCGCCTACGCTCTTGGGTAAGAGAAAGAAACAAATTGATTGACTAAGAATCTAAATATATAACCATTTAAGGTTCTTTTGAATTGTCTGGTCGTTTATTAAGAGATCGCGGTATTAATCGTATCGGCAACTTACTGGTCCCGAATGATAATTATTGCAAATTTGAAGATTGGCTTATGCCTTTGTTAGATGAAATGTTAGAAGAGCAAAAAGTAAAAGGAATTATCTGGTCCCCATCTCTAATTATACAACGTCTAGGAGAACGAATTAATGATAAGTCGTCAATCTATTATTGGGCGGCTAAAAATAGAATACCCGTGTTTTGTCCTGCTCTTACCGACGGTAGTTTAGGAGATATGATGTACTTTCATTCATTTAAACATCCCGGTCTAGTAATAGATATTTTATCCGACTTGCGGCGACTTAATACTATGGCTATCAAGGCCATTAAATCAGGCATGTTAATTTTGGGAGGCGGCGTTATCAAACATCATATTTGCAATGCTAATCTTATGCGCAATGGAGCCGATTACTCTGTATTTATAAACACGGCTTCTGAATTTGATGGAAGCGACAGCGGTGCGCGACCCGATGAAGCCATTTCATGGGGTAAAATAAGGAAAGATGCGATACCTATAAAAGTATATGCTGAAGCTAGTTTAGTATTTCCAATAATTGTGGCGGAGACATTTGCTAAGCGTTTGCTCGTTAGAAAGTGTGAAGAAAAATAGAATTGTCATGAATATTTTATATATTATAATAAAGTATTAAAGAAGATAGTCAAGTTTTTCTTTTTTTAAATTTGTGATTACGGTATTTTATTTCATTACAATGTACTTGATCTTTTAATTTAATAAAAATCTGCCTACAAAATTTTTTATGAAAATATGAAGTCTTCTTTTCGCAAGTTACACACTTTTTACTTGTGGAGGCTTAAAAAAAACTACACAAGGCAGAAAAATTTATGTGATGAAAATTTATCTTTTTTTAACAGTTTTAATTGGCATATTTATGTTAATGCAAACTTTTTCGTACCTACATAATCTAATTAAGGAGTACTATAGAAGACATCTCCCAATTTTCACATAATTTTTATACTGCCACAATTTAAAATTAACTAAAAGCATTCGTGAATGCCTCTGTCTCCCTCTCTCGGTGTTTTACTCTCATTTGGAACGTTCGGAAACTATTCTTGAGATTGCCATGCTGAGAACTTTACATATTTCTACCTAACTATCTGACAAATAGTATGTTATTTCGTATGTCGTAACAACAGTTTCTGTATTATCAATTTAAAAATCCGTGGTATATCCGGAGAGATTTTGTTATGTATTGCATACCATGGCCTTAATTTCTGTACTTGACAAATTCTAGAAACAGGGATGGTCAACATTTTGAATGGAATAGTTAATAGAGATGCTTCAGCTCGTTATGTTTTGTAAATGTAAAAATAGAAATATGCACTTTTCCAAATACTCATGTAGCGCTTATTGAACAGATATCTATACAATGTTAATACGTTTTTATTTGAAACGCAGGCGGTTAAATAAATAGAAATGGAAATTCTTGTTTCTTTTATTTCAGTAGCAAAGCCTCTGTCATTTGGGCACTAATAATTTCAGTATAGAAAATAAATACAAAAAAACATTGTAAAGTATAAAAAAATCGAATAAATTACCCTGGCTGTTTGCTTAACGGCATTTATTCTTCCTAATTGGCAACCCATGCATGGATTTTCCAAACAAACGTCAAAACCGGCTGAGCACCGTTCAGAATCTTAACATAACGGGACAAACGCTAGTGTAAGTTTTATCGAAAAGCCATTAAAAAGCGTTATTGTTTCGCGAGTGCTTTATTTATTAATTCGATTCAGACAAAGAAATGCCTCAAATGCCATTGCTTCCTTTGGCTCAGGTGAGTTAGGACATGTTGCTGTTTTATAATAAACGAAAACGTTCCTTGTTGTGGCCTACAATTGGTTGTTTACTTCCAATTGCAAATGGCTTTATATTTATACATTTTAAACAACATTAGAACGCTATCGACCCTATGCAGGTAGATGCTCCATTGGAGGATAACGACAACAATGAAGAACAATTGCTTGTGGTGGAGAACCCTACCTTGGATTTGGAAGTTTACGCTCAGTCCACCCTGGGTTTAGCTCGATTGTATAGATTAGTATTCGTGGCCGATGTGTGTCCCTCTTTGCGCTTGGAAGCGTTGAAAATGGCCATCAATTATGTTATGACTACTTGCAATGTGTCAATGTATCAATTGTTGCACAAAAAGCTTAATGATCATTTTTCTGGCGGAGCCGCTGGTGTGCCTGAGGGCAATGGTGCTGCAGGAGGTTTGCCTGATATAGCTGCTCAACCAGTGGCCGCCGCTCAGGCGCAAGATTTGCCCGTGTTTGATCAAAACTGGGTAGAGACGAAAAGTAAAAAAGCTGCCCTAAAATTGGAGAAACTTGATTCGGATTTGAAAAATTATAAATCAAATTCTATTAAGGAAAGTATACGTCGAGGACATGACGATTTGGGTGACCACTACCTCAGTTGTGGAGATCTCTCTAATGCTTTGAAATGCTACTCCAGAGCTCGAGATTATTGCACTAGTGGTAATTATGTAGTGAATATGTGTTTAAATGTCATCAAGGTTTCAGTATATTTGCAAAATTGGTCTCATGTATTGAGCTACGTATCCAAAGCCGAGAGTACGCCGGACTTCGCAGTTGGCGCTAAGGATGCTAATCAGGTATAAGACGATAATAATTCTTATTTTTCTGTTTGTTTTCATTTGATTGATGATACAACCAAATTTTTTCTTTTAAACCAGAACGTGTTCACTCGTTTAAAGTGTGCTGCTGGTTTGGCTGAGCTACAAACCAAAAAGTATAAATCTGCGGCAAAAAACTTTCTCTTGGCCAATTTCGATCACTGCGATTTTCCGGAATTATTATCTCCTAGCAATGTAGCCATTTATGGTGGACTTTGCGCTCTAGCCACTTTCGATCGACAGGAACTGCAGAAAAACGTGATTTCGTCCAGTTCCTTTAAGTTATTCCTTGAATTAGAGCCTCAATTGCGAGACATTATACTGAAGTTTTACGAATCCAAATACGCATGTTGTTTGAAATTACTCGATGAAATAAGAGATAATTTATTACTCGATATGTACATTGCTCCGCATGTGAATCCTTTGTACACAAAAATCCGAAACCGGGCCTTAATACAATACTTCAGTCCGTATTTGTCCGCCGATATGCGAAAAATGGCTACTGCTTTTAATCGTACCGTGGAAGCCCTTGAGAATGAAGTCATGCAATTGATATTGGACGGCCAAATTCAAGCTCGCATAGATTCGCACAATAAAATCTTATACGCCAAAGAGACAGATCAACGGAGTAGCACCTTCGAAAGAGCCCTGGCAATGGGTAGAGATTACAAGCGACGTTCCCGAATGCTAGTATTGAGAGCCGCTCTACTTAAGAGTCATATCCATGTAAAGGTTTGGCTTGCAGTTTTTATATGTGTTCAATTTTCATCTTATTTTATTTACAGAGCATTCCTCGCGACTCCAGCAATCATGGTGCAGACTTATGTGTGGCACCCGGCTCCAGTACCACTAGTAACACTATTGCTAGAATTTAAAACTCACTCATTAATTAATCATTTAAAGCAAATACAATTAAAAGTCAACTTTTTGAGCGTTTTGCTACCATCACCATTTTATTCCCAAAAGAATTAAAATATTCTGCCAAATTAATATATGGCGTGGAATTAAACAAAAGATCATTTCGATTTTGCATTACTTTTTTATTTTCGATAATTTTGTTGTGATTAATAATAAAGCAAACGGGATAATTTTCTTTAAATAATATTGCTTACATAGTAAAATTAATATCTATGGGGTGACTTTGACCGGAATTTGTGGCGTCGACCATCTCTAGAAGATAACCGCGATTTGCTATCATCGCGCAAACGCTTGTGTAATTTCTGCCTTTTTCTTTCGCCATTTGTATTGGCCTCGAAGTCTGTGGACGCAGATGATGATCTTCCTGAACTTGAGTAATGTGACCATTTTCTGCTCGTACTTGTCTTATGCGAACCAATTCTAGAACCATGCGATTTTTTGGGCTTGTGTTCTTTGTTGTACTTTTTATGTTCTTTTTTACGTTTTTTAATGTCCTTTTGTTTAAGCTTTTCCATTTTTTCTAATTTTTTTAATAATGTCAACTTTTGCTCCTTACTGAGTGATTTTAGGAAAGCTCTTTCGACATTACCGTTCTCTTCTTGACTAATTTCATCATCGGGATCGCTGGGGACCAAGGTGCGTTGTTGATTACCAATATTCTGCAGTTCCATAGCTGAACGTTTCATCATTAAGCCGTCGTTTTTCATTTGCTCTTCTAAAACGTTTTTGGCCATTACATCGGCGGCTTCGGCCTCCGAATGCAATTTTCGAGCCTCACTCATTGATATACTATACATTGTGCATTCTTTGTCTGTGTTGATGTGACCCCATTTATGGCATTTAATGCATCGGACATTGCGTACTTGGATACCAAACGGTTGATCACGAATCTCAGTGTCCCCTTTGCAGTACGATTCACGGGGGGCATTATATTTTCGCTGCCATTCGAATTTGTACTCTGGTTCGTTGTCGTCTTTCTCCCGTTCTTTGCGTACTCCTGGCGGAGGTTCGTACATGAAGTTAACACTTAACTTGTCTTTGCTTTCATTGCTTAGCATTGCTTTGTTTTCGTGTAGATTTTGTTCCTTCTCATATTGATTCCTCAATTCTTCCTGCTTCTTTTTGTATGCTTCTGCCTGCTGTTCAGCCATCCATACCTACGACATTTGCAAAAACATTTGATAATTTTGTCAAATATGTCAAATATAAAGAAACCAAGGACTCTTACTCTTTTCAAGTTATCCCGCGACGCAGGATGGAAAAACTTTTTACACATATAATTATTAAACCCTTTACCCATTTTATAAATTATTAATTTACCAAAGAACTTGTTTGTCTAAGATATTTATGCAACTTATGATTGCATTAACTGAGAACGTGTCATATCATATTATACTGACAAGTAGTTATTGATTTCGTATCGTATCGCATAGCACTAATGAGTTTTTTAATTTTTGATTGTTCTGATATTTGGTAAGTGTAAAACGAATAACGCTTAATTAATTGTTATTCATTCTTAATTTAATGTTTGTTTCAATAAATAAAAACTTTACTAAATATTTACAGTGGACAAAAATTCGTAATATGGAAAAAGCTTTCGGCGATACGGTATGCAGGTTAAGACATTAAATTCAGACCATTCTGAATGTGTTAATTGCGCTTATGATTCTGACTCATTTTCTACCGTGTCCGGGCAGTTATTATTTATTCTGGAAACCCTTGAAGTTCGGAAAATTACATTAGAAAATTGGACACACACTCCTAGTTGACTGTCACATAAGTATTCTAAGAGCGACCGAAAAACTGAAGCCTCTTAATCCTGCTTTAGACATGGAAGTATTCTATACATTGTCATTAATAACTTAACTAATCAATAGTGAGTATCGGGTGTAGTAGGGAAAAGTAGAGCAGATATTTATCAGACTCAAATAAATAAAAGAGAATAGAAAATGTGTTCTCAGTCACATATTAATTCTACTGAAGCGATCCGCCAGCGAATATAGTCTTCTTGTTTGCGTTACTTTATGTTGGATTTCGTGTAGCGAAGCATCAAAAGCATCAATCGTAACGTAACTCTTTATAGCGTAATCATGCGTTTTAAAACTTTACGTTTTGATATGTTGTTGATAATGGATCCATTAGAAAGAAATATTTATGGGATCAATTCATATCTATTGCAACTATAACATTTTTTACTACTTTTTACTCAGCAATGCGATTCCATTTATTGTTCATTTGGCACATTCTAAAAGAAGCAGTATATGCTTTTGTTAACTAGAACAGAAAGGTTTATAAATAACGTTTTAACCAAATCTATTTTCCCGAATTGTTTTTAATTCAGGGGAACATTCATACAGCTGAAGTTAGCTTTCGCTTTTCTATTCATTCCTTTTTGATAAATAGTTGAAAACAAAAGCGAAAGCGAATTACCCTCTTTAGTTTTTCGCTTACATTTAGCAATATGTTTAGTTTAAAATTTAATAGCTGCGTTTAAGTGGCTAGAGAGGGTTTGTACATTTATTCGGACTTGACTATAGTTCAACATAAAATAGATATAAGTTATGTAGTTCGTGAGACCGTTTATTTTAGATGTTTACTTCACAATATGTGATCACCTGAAGCTAAATTTCAACAGGTTACTTAACTACAATATTACGTAACTATAATATAACTTTATTGCGCTGTGCATAGAATTTACTATACAAACGTAATTCTATTAAGAATAGGAACAATTGTTTGTATAAAATCGTTTCAATTATGCAGAGTTTGCAGATAATTTCACGTTTTTGCTTTAAGGATACAAATAGTCGCGCCAAAACATCATAAAAAATATGTGCTAATACAAAGTGAAAGGGTGAAAGGATAAGCCACACATTTTGTTTTCCGGGATGGGAATTTAATTTTTTCAACTTATTACGAAGCTTTTTGGGTATTGTCAAATCATATGACTGTATCCATGTACACAACATACAAAGCAAAAAAAAAAAGTTTATGTAAACAAATATAAAGTAATTGTAATACCAACTTTTTTGTTGTTAGATTGGCATAGCTCTTGACGTTTTATCGGTATCTCTTGTCGAAATTTATACACACTTCGATTAAAACGCGCCTATTGTAAAAAACAAATCGCATCTGTTAAGTATATATAATTGCCTTACGAAACAGTTTCAACAGAGCGTAGTTAGTAAATAACATCCCGTCAAATAATAACCTTTAGGCTTTTTGTTATTGAATATACACTTAGGCTCAATGTAATTCTTTGTGGTCTGAATATATCAAGTTATGTGCTAAAAAGGTCATAGGCGGGAAGCCTTTAAAATTAATATATTGTTGCACTCTTCGACAACACGCACAATTCGACAAAAAACGATGTGATTCCAACAGAATTGGCAGTATTAAATCGTTTTCAGTTAATTAACAAAGATAGCTAAAAATTGTCTTGGCTTTACATTCGTAAAACATCAACAAATGCATGTTTCTGTTTATAATTGGCATGATTGCTTCTATCCGTAAAGTCAAAACTTTGCATCATTTTCATAATTATAGCGAAAGCTAACTTTCCGCTACGTCATCACCATCCCACATATAGTGTGATAAAAATGCCACTATTGTTGGTGAAGCGGAACATACATTCATTTCACAATAAAATATGCTTCCCATATAAGAACCCTGCGAAAAATGGTCGCAGAGGGAACACAGAGGGACCCAAATCTATTTCTAGCATTTCGTGTTCCTCCTTTTTGGTCTTTGCCAAAAGACCTTTATAAGCTGGTGACGGCTTTTTAGTAGCTAAAAGCCTGAATTTAGATGTTTCTATCTCTCATTGTTAAAATGACAAACCCAAATCTCATTCATATTTATCTATAGATAACAAAATTAAAATTTATTCGTCCTAAACAGGTTTAGATGCTTTTCAGAAAATAGGGTGAGGGAGTTTCGGAAAAGGGTACGGAAACTAGAAAATTCGCTACTTATCTTGCTAATAGCTTTCTCATACTTACATATGGACGTTTCTCGTATCTTAGTTAAGATCTTATGGAGTATGTCAGATGCCTATAATGTCGGCTAAATCTTGATAGTGATTTTTTACTACAACATCCTTGTGCTCAATGATTTTTTTGATGGTGTCAAAATGTGCCCAAAGTGTTTTTCCTTTAAAACGCTGAAATGTTAGGAGCGGATTTCTTGTCGACGTCGCTCAAATAACCAGAGTCGAATATGTGCTTTACTGAAGACTTCGACTTAGGGAGAACTTACTTCACTACTGAAGGGAAGAAAAAGTTATAAATATATATATATTTATATATATATATATATATATATAAATTTTTTTTTTTTGCAGTCGTAGGCTTTTATGTGAGCTTTGATGTATACATCTGGATTTTAAGAACAATAGTGGAGGCTATGCATGTTTCCGACTTTCAGTCTTGCAAACAAAGCTTGCAAGCCCAATCTTCATAATTTTTAATACGTTTGTTTGCGCCGAACTACTTTGTCTTTGTATGCTATTTAAGTTATGCGGATGAACGGGCTATTCCTGTACCGGACTAGATGAGCCCAAAAAGTTTAAAAGAACGGGTTTAAAAGTCAAGGGTATATTACAGAATACCGGCTATAATCATGAGTTTATGTTACCTCTCAGTGGACGTTCGAAGTTTTATGCCACCACAGTGTTTTAAGTTTTATTATGGAAATATTCATGTCGTTCTTAAAGAAACAAATAAGAACATTATAGTAAAGCAAGGCTGATAATTAAATACCCTACCCTGTTTCTATATAAAGTCAAATTTTTCAAGTGTGTATTTATGGGAAAGTGGGTGCAAACCGCAACATAATGCACTACAAGTTTAATCCTTACATAAAGCAGGACCCAAAAATAGGCGTAGATGGTTCACATTTTGTAGAGTTCAATTACTATAACATTATGGGACAATTTTCATCACCATCTATGAAAGCTTAGACTTTTCTGCTCTACGAAGGATCAATTTTTGTAAAAACGTTTAATAGAGTAGGATCTAAAAAATAGGCCGAGAAGGTCCGAATTTGTTGCATCCAATTATTTCATTGTAAATTACAATTATGATATAATAACTTTTTATCGTGTGAACTTCAGTTTTCGTTATATAAGATGGGGTTCAAACATTTTCCCAGCCGGCCCAAACTTTCCATACGAATTTAGAACGCCCAAATACTACTACTTAACCACTTTTGCTGAGAAATTTTGAAAATTTCATTTTTTTTCCACAAACGACTTTTCAGAATAGGGCATTATATGGGAAGTGGACAAAAAAGTGCACCGATCCGAACTATTTTCAGTACTGTTTATCCTTGGGTCAAAACACGTCGCTGTACTAAATTTTAGACATAAGACGGACAGACAGGTTTAGATCAATTCAGGTTATGATTCTGAATCATTCATAATTAGCGGATTTATCTTAATATCTGGTGCATTTTTGTATACCTTACATTTTGGCTAAATTCAATGTTATAACTGAACGTTATATAGCCAAAGGTATCCGTACAACGTACCGTATGCCCGAAAAACAGAATCTCGAGCTCAAAAATTTACTCAAAAGCGAAGCGGAACAAATCAAACGAGCAACAGAGCATCTGAAGAAAATTGTCCAGGAGTGCAGAATATTTATATATCGAACTGTCATTTCCATGTAAATCGTCATGTATTTGTGAAAAAGAAAAATATTACAATGACGTTTGACAAGTACGCCGAAAAAGGAGACAGTGTAAACATTTGGGAGAAATATTTGGATATTCAGCATAAAATCCTTGCAAAGAAAATAAGCCTGCCGCAAACAAACTTAAATCAGCTGGCTACCCAAGAGCCCGTCATTATATCCACCGAAGGATTGGAAAAAATTCATAATTGGTTTTAAAATACACACTATGCCTTTACCTTTTTAAATACATTTTCAATTATATTTTAAAAATATATCTGGTCTTATTCATATATTTTAAATAAATAAATTAAAAAAATACGCTCACATATCGGTACATTTTGCAATTATAAAGAGTAGTCCATATTATACGATAGCAATAAAAAAAAAGAAAAAACCAAAAACTGCCAAAAGCTTTAGAAACCTTTTCTTTTTTCGTCGTACTATGTTAAGACATGGCAACTCTGCGCAATTAACAATTCACTAACAAATAACTAACAGTCATAAGTGACAAACTAACACATATTCTGCCGTCAGTTGCATTCGTGTGAGACTAAAAGACGGGAAAGAAGGATAGGTGGCGGAAACTGTGTTCGACGTCTTTATTTTTTAAAATGAAACTTGATTCATCATCGAAATAATAAAAATAAAATAATAAATGAATTGTATTCCGTTAACGATTTAATAATGTTATTAATGTGATGCAAAAGTGTTTTTTCATATGTTTTTTTTTCTACTTAGTTTTTAATTTTACATTTGCGTATGCTTTGTTTTTAATAAAATGCATTAATAACTATTGCAGATCAACTGTATGAATGGTAAAGTAGAACGTATCTCTTTAGCTCTTCCAAACGATCGTGCTGTCGGTCTATTGAATACGTGAGCTTGTTTTTGCATAGCGTAAGAGTGTGAAAGAGATGACAGGATTAAATATAATAATATAAAACCAAAAAAAAGAACGCACGGTATATGAGAGGTAACGAAAAAAATCGAAACAAAGTATGCGAATAAATGATAAAACCTGAAAATAAAGCAAGTGATAATCAAAAATATTTTCTTAGTTCAAACAAATTTAGAAGACGTCGGTGCATTTGCATATATATATGTATGCCTCTCTCGCTTTGTGTATATATATATATATGCGCGCGTTGTGCCTCTGCGTTTGCGTCGATTTGCATGATAGTGTGTGTATAAAATACTATGATCAAAGCCAGTTACGAGTAGCGTTTTGAAAGCGTTAAAGCAAACGAAAAATAATAAAAATAATAAGAGAAGAGATATGTATTGATTACGAAATTCTGGGCAGTAATAAGTGCAAATAATAATAAATTTATAGCATTCATGCATATGCTAATTCCTTGGACATTATTCTCTTAAGGCAAATTGCATTGCGTTTATATATAACTTTGTATGTTGCGTATTATCACTAAAAACATCTTTACGTACATACGAATGTCTGCTTGAGAACAGGGACAATGGGTATAGAATCGAGATTTCATTCTTTTGTTTACTTTTTAATTCCCTCACCAATACACGTGCGAAACTGTTGTGTCGATAACGCTCTTCAACATACACATGCGAACACACGCATAGAAATCTTGCACATAATTCCTGATAAGTTTTATCACTTGTATAAGCGTTTCGATAAGTTTATTTCCAGAAATAGTGCGAACCCAATATATTTAGATTATTTCTTGTCTCTCATAATTAAGGTATTATTCATTATATGCTCTTCATAGAGTTCGTATATATCACGATAGAACCCTAATTTCTCTTTACCTTTATGCCCATTTGCTAAAAATTTACAATGTACGTGCGGCGGGGAATAGTGTAGATATTAAAATAAATGAAAACTGTTTATTGTAAAACTATTGAGTTCCTGAAGCTGAAAATGATCAAAAGTAAATTAAAATGAAAACGGAACGACTGACAAATGTTTGTTTTCGTATTGTATTCTTTCAATTTTTTGTTCTCTCCAATGGAAGCTGGTAAGAGGTTAGACAACGCTGATCTCAAGTTAATATTATTTTTAATATTTCAATCATCCGAAATTTTGCGAACTAAAAGTATGCTTAATTAAAATTACGAGTTTATGGGCAAAGTAACTTTTATCACGAAGATGGCATTTCAAAATAAATGATAAATGATAAATGATAAATGATAAATGACAAATTATAGATCGTTATCTGAAACAAATCGTAAACGATAGGTAGAAATACTATGAAGCTTTCATTATTTTAGCGTTTCGGGGACATGCATATCTCCATATATTACAACAGAAGAATGAACAGACTGTTACTGTTGCGTATCTCATTCATTTAGCAAAAAGACTAAAGTTGTCTCAAAAGATTGGAAAGCTTAATTACTCTCACGTCAACTTGAAATGTGTTGGGTTTTTGAACAGATCGTCCTAAAATCGCGCAACGTTTTCAAAAAATTTCAATATATTTAGTTACATATACACATATATGTTGGAAGTGTACATTTGCATATGTTTATTAGTGTAACGCAAGCGTTGAAGAATACAATTCTTAATAAAGATTAGATTGTGAATCAATCTTGCATTAGATCCATGATTTAATCGATATTGGATTTACTAAAATTAAAATAATGTTAAAAGTTTTCAAGTAAATTCAATGATTGATTAAAAAAATAAAAAAACCGACTGATAATACGCCAAAGTACGAGACCACGTTAGCTTAAAAACTACGACAATCGGTAAAATAACTAATAAGAGTTAAAACATGTTCTCGTTTCTTTCATTTTAATAATATCTATCTTAAATATCCGAAATTTATCTGCAAATGCAACAAGTAGTAATTAACGGCAAAATTGAAAAGTTTATATATATCTACCCAGTTAATGGGTAATCAGATTTCAAGACAAATAGTGAATGCAGCTTTTTTCGTAGTTTTTCTCTTTCTAAACTTTGCGTTTTCCATGTGTTTGACATGCGCTTACAATTAATAAATAAAAGCAAAAATATTGTTCTTAGGTGATGTATCATCGTCATGTGAATTATATCAATATATGATTTTTATGCGCTACTTATTGTTATTTTTCGTACAATATGGACTTAAGATAAAAAGTATACATATATATATATATATGTATTTGTGTGCTCCAAAAATATAATTCTTGGCAGACTAAACATATCTCTTTGCTAGGTTCTTAACGTCAATTCACTAAAATAAATGTTTACGCCAAAGCGGAAATGCTTTTATTACTTGTTGCTTGTTGAATTTACTATTGTTGTTTTTGTTGTTACTAAGCATGGCGCTTAATTGGCGGTTTAGTATGTTTCGTATGTATATTCTTACGTTTTTTTATATTATCTATTTATTTTCTTCAAATTTTAAATGCGAATGTCTGTATACGCGCTTACATGCACATTTCTTATATATCGGCATTTAGATCGTTGTATACGATAAGGGTATAACTCATAATTGTATTAATGTAATTTCTTATGAATTCTCTTTAAAATTTCCAAGTCGAAAGAACAATGACGAAAGGGTGAAAAGGATATCTATGTCGTAAAACTAATTAGCTCAAAAAATCAAAAACAAAAAAAAAAACAAATGGCGTCAGTTTGCTTTCTTAATTCAAATGTAGCTAACACAGAGCGTGCGCGCATTCGTCTTTCAAATGTAAGAAACCGTTCGAGTTTAAAATAACTTAGACATAAATCGTTGTCGCTTGTAACGTTCCAATTACGCCTAAAATATGCTGATATATCCTCAAATATGTGTTTGCTAGAATTTATCTCACTTTCGTCGTTTCGTATAACAATCCCCATCAGTATTTGTGCTTTTTTCTTTTGTCAGTACATTTCTGGTAAAATACGTTTACTGCTTACATGAATGTGTTTGTGTGTATAAGTCAAAAATATAATAAAGATTAGCATGTGCTCTTATCAGGATTTTATTCCCTTTTTAGTAATAATCTGCCAGAAATGGCAGTTATATTAATAACTTCATTACGTTAGTGAGGCGTTTTTGTACAATGAATGAATTCCATTAAAAATTTGAAAACTTATTAGTATTGACTTTACATACGGAATTTTGTTATCTATATGATGATGATGGTATTTAGCCCGGCTGAACTGTTTATGACTGTAATGAAATGATTTATATATTTCTTTCATTAAATCGTTTTAAATAAGAAATATTTCAGAAAAACTAATTAAAGCGAATCCAAATGCTATTTATTACGATCATTACTACATTCGGTAAAGTCTAAATTACTGTTTTTTAAAAGATTGAACGTTATTCGAAGTCTATCATATAATTGGAAACATTTGGAATTTTTAAGTAGCAGCAGCGCATTGAGATTGAATAATATGATAAATGCTATAGGGTATGAAATAATCGGGCTTGATTGGAGACAGCATTCTCACTTGTTTACATCGTCTGGTTTGATGTACATTTTCTTCTTAATTTTGTAATTTTTGTACTCTGCACTGAGTAATAGCGTCAGTGGCGGCAGAAATAACTGATAAAATAAAGAACATTGTTTAGCATGAGTTAAAAATAGAATTATTCTCTGCTCAGATTGTTGAAATTTGTGTTTGCGAAAAGAAAAAAAATTAAAATAAAAAATATAAAAAAAAGTAAGAGTAACGAAAGAGAGAGAGCGTGTGAGAGAGTAATTATAATGAATTTTGACCGAATCTTTTGATCCTCACCCACTATTATATATTAAAAATGTAATATTTCCCTGGCCTGTCCACGAGCCGTTTTAATAGAAGTGAATTAAACACGTTTAATTTTTAAATAAAAAGAAAATCTGTTTCACGAAATTCAGATATACTCTAACCAATACTTCAATTTGACTGTAACGTTACTTCGAGTTAAATACTGACTGGCACAACAAATAAAGTAAAACAGTTGATGAAACGATCATATGGCTGATAAAATTAGTTAAGAAAACCATTTCGAACCATAACAAATAAGAATTTAGTTACGACAATCTAACTAATATTTAACAATATATATTAGCGGTATTTTTGCGCGCTATATGTAGAATTGAGATAATGAATTCGACAAAATACGATCAAGAATTCGTATTTCTGACTTGGCTTCACTTTTACAAAACATATGATTTCTTTAATTGCAAAACAACAGTGATTGAAATTAATTAATAAGGAAAATTTTAATTTTCTTGACAAAAAAAGAAATAAATATATGAGTTCATTAAATGTGTTTCTCATATAAATATTTACTGCTGATTTTCATCTAAATATTTTTTTTGTAAGTAAAATTTTTTTCTATATTGTGTCAATTATCTTCCCACCAATTTTTTCATACCTTTCATACATTTTTTTATTCTACGCTCCTTCTTTTATAGTAACATATGTTTAATGTTAACTATTGACACGATTGTTTTATCTGTAAAGCAAAAACTAGGCATCATATTTACTTCTACATTGCAATCCTATATAGAAACACATTTGTGCTACGAATTGATGACTATTGCTGAAAAGGCAAATAATTTAATTTCTAGATAAGAGAGTCGGTTAAAAGTTTCGTTGTTGAGTAAACGTTCAATTCATTTCAACAAATTGAAAATAAATCTAAAAGTTATAAGGTAGGATTTGAATCGCTTTGGTTAAATACAGGTATAAAGATATTGGAATTTTGATTACTTAGAGATGTGCTTGAAGAAAATATTAAATTCTGTTAGAACCTTTATTATTTAGCAATCATAAACAATTCGTATATTCCACATTAACCTTGTCCATTTTTTTCGTGTTTTTGTTTTAGCTTCTTTTTTGGATATTTACAACAAAATATGTTTAGTTTGAAATGTAATCTCGTAAAACGTTATATCATGTTTCATCGCTCTGGATTGAGGTTATTCAATATATTATATTAAGTATTATTATCATTAAAATTTATTTAGAATCAGTAGAGAGCATATATGCAAATGTTTCTTCTGATAGTATAATTTGCCATAATCAGGATTCTAATTTCAGCTATTCAGCTGTGGCGGAATAAGAATGTACTATTTTTGGTATTTTGCTTGAACTTGCATTCGTTTTTGCCGGGACTCTGGAATTAACTACTGCTATAATTTATTATTGGTTAGTAAGAAAGCTTTACCTTTTCCAGCAAGAGGAGGAAGTGAATTCTTGCATTTTGTGCATGTATCATTGTGTTAAATAGGGCGTGATATATAGAATTCACTTGCTTCTTTGGTGTTGAATTATAAAGTAAAAATGATCTAAAAAAGAGCGAGCGGAGAAGAGTGTTTGTAAACTAAGAGTTCCACTATGTTCTGCAATTTATTGAATCCTGCATAGGAAACGTAGTCACCGTAAAAATATATCTTATACATATAACTTGTTCACGGTTACGAGGTATATGTTAAGTGTTATGACTTGTTGGTTTTCATAAAGTTAACATCAGAGGATAGGAGAACATTAGCACTAAGAAAATGCAACATTAAAACTCGTGTAACGTATATTTGTATATGTATGTACATTTGTATATACATTTGGTGTTAGAATTTGCAAAGCTGAAAATATGAAAATGGAAAGTTGAAATTAGAAAAGATGCGAATATAATTGATTTTCATTGACAAAGCTTAAAAAGTAATGAAATCTGGACTTGTTGTGTACAATTCATATGCTACATTACTCGTGCATTCGTTTTACGTTTTCCAACGTACAATAGATTGAAATTGAATATTGAAGTATTGATGCAAAAAGACGAATATGTATACTGTTTATGAGAGATACGGCCGTATGAAATCAATCATTCCATTTGCAATAAACTAAAAAGCATCCATTTTTAATGAATAAGAATTACTTTCATCTCCGGTGTTTTTTGATTAATGGAATTCTCACTGTTTAAAAATCTTCGACGCGCATTGCCTATGGTTCTTCATTGATATGTCTCAAGGTGAACACAGTTTTCTTACTTGTTATGCTTTTGTTGTGTTTTCACTATTATTGTCCTTTTTGTTATACTAATTTATTTGCTTTCTATGAGGACGAGTATTTTATTGACCTCGTGTAAAGAAATGAATTTTCTCAGTTCGTTGGCTTGCTATTGTATGATGCGTTGTAGTGGGGTTTCCATGCTTTTCGATACTACTGCACTATATTTTGAACGTAATCTCGCCTCGAAAGGATTGCAAAGCTCACAATGCATAAAGCGGGTGGAGATGGTGGGTATAAACAATTCGTTGTAAGCTAAATATAAAATTCTCTCTTCATTTTCTTTTGTTATGGCTTGCTTATTTGTTGCTTTGCTTGTTTTAAATATTTATAAGCAGAGGAGTAAAACGCGTAAACACACAGGTAAAATAGTCACATTTTACATTTAACAAAAACAACTGCTTTAGCGTATTGTTGTGGTATAAAATAATGCATACACAGAGCGCACTCTCAGTGATGTACGACAGACTGGCTTGTTATAGGTGCAATGAATATTGCTTGGGTAAATTGGAGCGCCGCACTTGTGCTGTTGAATTCATTTTAGTATTATTCTAAACGTCTGCGATATAAGTTGTGCTTTAACACGAAAATTTTATCGGTTTTAGTTTAGTTCTGTCACAAATTTTAATAAGATGTGCAAGCGTTTGAATTGTATTATGCATAAATATTAGCTACATTACATGTACAAAGTGTGATGCATATTTATATATATATATTTATATATATATATTTATATATATATATATATATATATATATATGTAATGCGTATGCATGGGTATATATATGTATGTACGTATATATAAGTTATGCAAATTAAACGCTATAAATATATATATATATATATATATATATATTTATATATATATATGTACATATGTGCATGACTAAATAAATATTTCTATTACTTTTTATACGTACTTTTGTATGATAGCGTTTAATTTGCATAATGAAATAAGTTTCATTTCATTTAATACGTTTTCCTTGGGCCGGCCGTCGGTATTTTTATTGTTCTGGATTCAGCTGTTGCATATTTTTGGTTCCGATTTGTGTTTGTTTATTATTTTTTAAAAATAATTGCGGGTACACTTCCATAAAAATTTTCTTCTAAATAAGTTGTTAAACTTTGAAAAAAAAAATTTATTTATTATATAAAATAACATAATAATAACGACTGAACTTCACTTGAATACACCACATAATTGTTTGTGAATTATATATTCCAGAAAACAACCAACAAGAAAAAAAAAATAAATCAAATATTGTGAAGGTGTTGTATTTAACACGAATTAAGTGGCATTTTTGCCTCTCAATGAGAAAATTGCAATCGAAAAATTTCGAATTGACTAAAAAATAAGAAAGTGGAAACAAACAGTCTCAACGATAAATAAACCCAGTGGAATATAAGAATTTACATTTTCAGATGATCTGCATGTAAAACGTGAGTATATACAGTATGAAGTATGAACGCATATCCAATACTTTTAGCTTTAGACATATTTATTTATCTTAGAGATGAAGAACGTTTTCTAAAAATTCTGTTCCTTGTTGATAAAAACACATTCGATCGGTGTTGAGTCCCCCACTATTCAGAAGTAGCTACAAAATTTTTCTCTTTTGGGCTTCATAGGCTCCTAGGACTCATTTAAAAGTGAACGTTGACTTATTTTTTTCCTTTTTTTATATATACGCTTCTGGTTGCCGTTGTAGAAAGATCGCATAGAATGAACATAATCTTTATCAAGTATTCTGAGCGGAGACACAAGGTTAAAACATGACACATAAGTTTTTAAATAGACTCATAAACAAATCTTCAAAACAGTAGCCGTGTTGCGTCTACAAACGCATGACATTGCCACAAAATTGAAAAACAAAAAATGAAAATTTTTAAATAATATTCCACAGAAGAAGAAGAAACTTTTTGAAGTTATAAGGATCTAAAATTTGCCATATTTCAACTCAAAAATAATTAATTAAAGGTGTGCTCTGTGGAAAAAATATAGCTTTGTTTGCTTGTTTGCTTTTTTTTTTTGTAGCTACCGCCGGTTATACATAAAGTTTAGATCTTTACAATGCGTGAAATTATGGTAGATACTGGTGATTCATAATGTACTCCATTATACAAGTATTGTCGACCAACAGAATTGATTCAGTTGTGCCCGCCTCATTTTCTTTTTTTAAAAGTACGATTACATATTCAAAAGTTTATTGTCTCGCACCGTTTAGTTCATTTTTGCGTGTCATCTGTAACATTTGAATAGCCGTTACTTTCCATATACAGCGAAATTTCGCTCTTTTAAAAGACGTGCGCGTTAATTGGCGCTGATTTCCAAAAGAAGGCGTAACTGGCACTATATTACATAGGATAAAAATGATCTCTTCCTCCCAGAATGCTGTCTTTACGTTATAGGTCACGGTGTATCGGTGTACATCAACGTAGTATACGTCAAATGATTCATTGAGCTTTGAATAGGACAACGAAACGTCTTTTGTGGGATGTGCACTTTTTTCTGTTCTATTTCTTAATTCGAAGGAACGCGATTCGTAAGCTTGGTAGGTGCTGAAAAATGGATACAATAATTCGAAACGTAAAAAACCGTTATCCAGTTTAAACGAACCACTAATATCGACAACAAGACGGAGAATTTGTGGCGACAACATTTTTTTCTTTTTTAAAGTGTACAAGCCTAGTAACGTTTGTGGAACGAAACACAACGACGTTTCTAAACGACGTTAGCTAAATTTGTGAGAAAAATTCAGTCGTGGATTTCCGCGTTCATAAGACACGGAAATATAAGGAATTAAAGATATAACTTTACTAGCTATGGTTATAAACTGTAAACGTAAACGTTGTTTGCAACTTACCTTTGTCGATTATGCGTCGTTCTTAGGAAAGGCATTCTATGTAATTAGTCTATGGTGTATTTTTACTGACAATTGGACTCATGCAAAGCTCGAAACAAAATACGCAACGTACATGCCTATAAAACCTTATACATTATCCTACTATACTATACAAAACCTAAATATATATCGTTTTGATAAGGAGTAGCAAAGTACCGCCTAATACGACCTGGTATCAGTTACGTGCTTTCTTGAAAATAACTCAAAACTTCAAATCATAAACACAATACGTTTATATACATTTTGAAAGTTTTTGAATTATACAAAAACAATATCTAGCTGAAAAGCTTTCATGTAAAAGATGTTTTGCAAAAAGTATTATTCTTTCATTACTTACGGCGGTAAGATAATCATTGTCGCCATTTTATATTATAAAACTACCTCATTTTTTTCTGTTGTGCGTTCTTTTTATAGATTGCCGTATATGTATATTATATAAATCTTTCTGCACAATTATTTCATACAAATAGTGAAATTCCTTGAATTTTTTTTTTTTTAAATAAAAAAAAATAATTCAGCTGTCAGAGAAATGATAACTTTGCTCTTTATGAAAAGTCTTATCGTAAAATATGAAATATAAAATCTGATAAGTAAGACATAAAAATACATAACACAGCTTAACATGCTTTATCCAATGTTCTAGTGTATGCGTGTGAATGACTTCTACGGTAGGTTTGTGAGTTTGTACAAAACTCATACTTGGTAATTGTGTGAATAAAAAGGCAGTCAGTCGTACTTACAAGCGAAGAATCGAACAAACCAAAAACAAATTAAATGATGTCATATGATGAACTCTCAGGAACATTGCTTTCCCTTCCTTGTCCTAGCCCGTAAGATCAAGGGCGTAATGATCAGAGTCGTTTGGTAAAAGCATTATTGATAAAGTTTATAGTTTCATTAGGTTATGCGGAAGGAAAAGGACTGTTGGCGGCCTGCTTTATATGTACCTAAGATGTATTTTCGTTATTGGAAGTACTTCATTAACACTCGACTTCTAGAGCGCACATACAGTTTTTATCGTACAGTGCTATATCGTTCCGGCTTTTATGCAAACGTAGCCTACACAAATTTTTGTGAAGGCGAGTTTTGATGAAACATTTGGATAATTTGGAAACATTGTTGAAATCCTGAACGATCACCCCAGATAATTCCAAGTTTAACACGATTATGGATGACAAGCCAGTTTGAGAATTTCCTAAGTCCAAGGGCACATTATCTAAGCGGATGTTCTAATTAAAAAAAAGAAAAAATTGCCTTTGAAATAGTTTCTTGTTGTATTCTGGTCAAAAATGACTTCGACTACAACTGTCCAATCAATATCTTGAATTTTTTTCAGAATAAAGGGAATTCCGTCAGTAAAAATGAGATTTGCGAGGTTTGAGTTTATCTGTACCATTTGTTTGTTTGTTTGTAACAAACAAAAAGACGTCGAGACCGTTCTTCAGTTTCGCAACAGGTCAAATATTCAACCGAAAAATTCCTCGGGGAAAGCTTTTTTAATGCATATTGTCTACGCTGTTCGAAGCAAATGAATACTAAAATTTTCGGGATTTCAATACGAAGTATATATATTTTTGATCACCATAAAATTCTCAATCGCTTTAAGTATGTCCGTCTGCCCGCTTGTACGTCCACTACTTTTCAAAAAGAATAAAAATTGGTTTTTGCTCACTATTTATAAACTACAGCCGCTAAATCTATCAAAATTTGTACATATAATTTAAGGGCGATGTTACAAACCGTGCACACAAATGAAAAAAATTAGCCATGTCTACCCAATATGCTAGTGTATTAAAATTTAATTTTTGTACAGCACTTTTATAACGCGCAAAGTCAAGCTTCAAAAGCTCTATTATGTATATAAATTCTTCGCCAGTTTCAAATTCGGAATGCGCTTGAGCATGTCCGTCTGTTCGTTTGTCCATCTGTCGACGTCCCCAATTGTGTAGTGTCTGTGGTAAACATTCTCCCGTTCGCAAAAAAGAAAATATCACGAATAAGTTTGCAAAAGAATTTGCAAACGATCCAAACCGGTCAAAGCCCACGTTTACAACATCCACCCACCTAGGCAACAAAAAATGTAAGTACCTTCGCTTTCCGTATTTTCTGCTTGTTACTCGTAAAATACTACTTATACACGATATAAACTTCCACTTTTATTGTGGAAATAGCAAACCAACCGCGGCCACCCAAAGTTACAGAGTATGAAACTGTAGGTCGTCGTTTCTTTTTTTTTTAGTCGGTTCTGGATATAATATATTCGGTCACGACCGAATATAATTTTCTTACGTGTTTACTAATAAAAAGATTAAAGTGCCATATATCATGCACCATACATAAGGTCTTTCAATAAGAAGCATCATTTTAAAATGATAGTGAATGGTGTAACATAACCATTTTTTTATAAGCTTTGTAGCAAGTAGCGGCGTTCTGCTGAAAAAGAACATCGTCTACATTGACAGCGTCATTTCCATGGCAAAAAAAGTCTATTGTTTGAATTGGTTCATCTTGAAGCACCCATAGAATCGACTGCTGTTTAATTTCCGGCCCACGCACATAGATCCCTGATTCGTTACCTATTACAATATTATGTACCTCTTTTAAAGCACTATTTTGCACATATTTCTTAAGCATTTGCTTGCACCTACCGATACGAACGTCTTTTTGAGGCTTTTTAAATGAGAAAAAACCTCTTGTAAGACTAGCAATTAGTATGCAATATCTTATATTTGTCGGTTGAACAAATGCTTAAGGTTACCTCGGTGTACGCAGGCTTGGCTTAATAATTCAGGTCGAAAGCCGTAAAAAATCGTTGTACGACAAATTTCTCAAGATTATTTCATTTGTTCGTTGAGGCACAAGTCTTAAATCCCTGTAAACGTTACTAATTAGGCTGAAATGACAAAATTTTCCCACGAAGGTTATGATAAGAAACGTTAAATTTTCCAATGGACACATTTACCTATATATATATATGGCGATGAAATACCAATCTAACTAGCTTTTGCGCTTACTAGTCTTACATAAACTGTGTACGGAAGACGAAAATGGATGGACTCACCCATTGTTCCTATTTTTAATAATATACCATACGTGCAACTCTTTAGAGTGATATTTGATCTTTGTTCCACCAGCTAAACTGGTAGTCAAAATTTAAACGAAAATATTGTGAATTTTGTTTACTGTAATAATACGAATTTAAATATTTCGTGTATAGACCCATGTCACTCCACGAATGTCGTTGAGCTTGTTGTATGAAATATTTGTAAAAATTTGCAATGTTTTTTCCAAGGCCTTTGATTTAGAAACCATAACATGCTAACAATAACAGTAACTGGCTTTTAAACTATAACTATAAGCATAAAAAAAAACTTGACTCTTTATAAAATACAAATAGATTGTACACTGGATAATATCCAGTATAAGGTAATCAAATGTGGTACGTGAACTTAGGTCATTGAAATGCATATGTTATTTAAAAAATATTATCCACAAGATATTTAGAGTAAATTGCGCTATGAGATTATCCTTTGTCTTATGATTGTGTGAATGATGATATGTTCTAATCCGTAGGGTGTGTTACAACTTACGCGGAAAGCAATTCTAGTAGAAAATATAGATTTGTAATTAAAAACTTTAAGGTTTTCATGTATGTATGCAATTGGTACATCCGGTAAGGCTTTATTGGCGCACAAGTACTTTAATATTCATGTTCGAAAAATCAGCATCCACTTGTTGTTCCGTAATCTACTCAGTAAATTTTAATTGCTGTTCGTGATCGGAAGACTTCAGTTCTTGAGTCAATTGTCAATTGTAAGCATGAAGATGCCAATCTTCCATCAGGATACTGCTGCAGAGAACTTCTCGAAATGTCCATTTCTTGAGTACGGTGCAGCATTGATGTCTTTGAACTCTTAGTTACACTCTCACGAACTGCTTTGATGGTTATGTGTCGAAAGACGGACAAAGTGTTTTAGATCATTAGTTAATTCAATCTCTAAATTTTTCTATTAATCTTTACACATTGGATGAAATCAAATATGTAAATATTCTCACTCTCTTGCGTAAATATTGCGGTGCCCTACTTTTCCAAGATTTTTTGAAAAGCCTTACAAGAACACCGTCATATTCATAAAAAGTCAAGAAGTTCAACATTTTCTTTAAGATTAATATAACAATGGTAAGAAGAGACCCTTAATGAAATGAAAATGGCCTTAATGGCATTACTTTATAGAAATATTGCGTCATTTATCTTATAATGTTTTTACTGCATATGTCGGAAAAGAACAGTTGCCATTAATTTGAAAAGAAAGTGCTGTGGTTTCTAAAATACCACCTTCTTCTTCAATTTTTTAAAAAATATTATAAACAAAACATGATTTTATGTAAATTAATCGATATTCGAAAGGACAACATTTTTACACTATGCCATAAATGAGATCAATAAAACGAAACTTTACTTAGCTACTATGGGCAAACTCTGTCCTGTAATAAAATGAAAGAAGAAGCAGGTCTGTCACAATTATTCAAAATATTTAAAGCCATACTTAATAATAATAATGTATGGATAGCGAAAACAAGAGCGCATGATTTGCAAAAAATTTTACAATATAGTGAAGTTCTGACTTGTAACTGTCTTCACTGTTATACAATTAATGAAGTGAAAAAACCGTCTAGCAAATGTTATCGAATTATTGGCGTAAATCAGTACAAGGAGTGGAACGACTTTTGTATTTTATGCAATAATTAATTGAAACGTCTTTTCATTATTCATTTATTTAGAAATTACCTTCACGATATTTTTGTATTTTATATTTTGTACTTCAAATCTTCCCATATTTGGTATTTTCTTCTAAAAGTATCTACTGCCTGCAACATACTAATTTAAAGGATTTGTATGTATAGTTTTTTATTTGCTTTGATAATTTTTTTATCGTATCACTTATAATAAAAAAGATTTGTTATATTTCGAGCTATATTCATAAACCATAATTATATACTTTTCAATAAAATTTATTAGAATGCTTTTAAAAAATAACATTCTTAAGGAAGTCAACCTTTTTTTCATATTTCATTTTTTCTTTTAAAAGCATCTACTCCCTACAACATACTAACGTAAAGGATTTGCATCAATAGTTTTTTTTTTATATTCATAGTGTTTTATTTGCATTTATAGCATTTTTTTTTCGTGTCATTTATAATAAAAAAGATTTATTATAGAACAATATAGTTTTCGTTAAAATCTTTGTAAATAATATAAATAATAATCATTTAATAGAGTTATGTAAGTAGTGTAGATAATTTTATATAAATATTACGAACGAAATTCATAAATAGTGCAAATAAAGTTGAAATTGGTTAAATGGTTTTTACTTTTCAAAACCATAAGTAATGTTTTCCAATAAGAGGGAATAATATTAAAATATTAATAAAAAATAATTTTCTTAAAAAATACAAAATTTTGTCTTGTTTTTTATTTTTCAAAGAAAGGTTTTATTTCCTCCACATTGTAATGTTTTCACAAACTCTACAGCGTTTGTGCGCTCTTTCTCCCCATCTTATATAACAAGCAAAGTATATGTTAAATACTTAACATGCATTAATGTTCATAGTTATATATCTATATGCAAAATATGCATATATGCATATATGCACATATGCAAGGAATAAATAGAAAGGAATAAAACTGCCAAAGAATTTGTTTTTCGGCAATCATGCTTTACGTTATCAAGTGCAACATAAATAGAAGAAGAAAAAAACGATTTAATATTTGCAAGCGCAATAAATGCCTCTGTTTGCATTCGTGTACGCACTTATCCACGCATGAGTACAATGCAATGAGCAATGAGAGAGAAAGATTTCTGAAGTCTGAAGTTCTGAGGCAGCAAGTAGTAAAAAAAAAATCAGTTAAGTTTACTTCTCGTAATATATATGTATGAGTATTTAGGTACATATATTTGATGGATTTTAAAGGGAGTTGATAAAATAAAATATGCCTGCCGACTACTTATTATTACATGTGTGGTTTTCTAACAAAATTTATATATTTGAACTAATTTATCGAAAAAGGCAACAGTGTCTGCAACCACAGTCATAGTCATTGTATGTTATTGCTTTTATAGATAGATAGATATTTTGTTCTTTTCATATCATTTTTCAGAATTACAAGAACAAAAAAATAAAAAAAAGGAAGCGAAAAAGCGTCGAAAATAATAATAAATAACGTACTGCTGTTTACTGTTGCTAGAATATACGCATTGTACTAGCAACGCACGTACGGCGCAATTTCCCAATTTTTATTTTTCCCGCAAATCCGCATGCAAATCTAATTTATATACCACATGTATTTCCCACTTGCTAGAAATTGTATATAAATAAAAATAAATAAATAAAAATTCATTTCTAATTTTTCTGTTTTAGAAACATCGGTAGTTTCTTCCCACTGCCGCTTTCTCTAAAGTTCGTTATTTACGCATTCACTGTTTCGTCCTCCCTCTCTCTCGCAATTCCTTAAAAAAATATTAGGTCAACATACGCAGAAAAAGAAAAAAAACGATTTAATATTTGCAAGAGCAATAAATCCTGTGCTTACATTCGTTTACGCACAAATTTACGCATGAGTACAATGCATTACGCAATGAGAGAGAAACATTTCTAAAGTCTCAACATTGATTGTGAGCTTTATTTCTACAGTAGCTTATATTATGAAAAGAAATTTTCAAAGTCCCATAAAAAGTTTCCCAGAAGTTGCTTTCACGATATTTTTATTTTACTTTTATGATATTTTCATTTTATTTTCATGATATTTTTGTACCCATCATCGAAGCATGAGGGATATATTAATGACGTTAAAACATTTGCAATGCCCAGAAGAAAGCATCAGAGACCCCACAACTTATATATATTCGCAATCGGCATGAACTTCTGAATTCTGATTAAGCCATATCCGTGCGTCTGCCCGCCTGTGCAACGTCTGTTGGAAACATTTCCCTGATCGCCAAAATGAAGCCATCGATTTAAAATTTGGCAGAAACATTGAAAATTGTTGTACGCAGATTGATATTAAAAATGGGCCAAATCAGTGGAAGGGTACACCTAGAGTACTAAGTAAAGTGAGGACAGAGTTTGTTTTTTTACTTTAATTATAACACACACACACATCTTTGTAAAACTGAAACACCACGTTTAAGCTACTTCTGTGAATCTATTTCATGTTGAGGCAATAACATCGCACCTAATGTACTGTTTTTACGCGGGATGATATAAATACGTTTAGCTTTGATGGACATGTGGATAATACGTTACCTATCGGCAATGTCGGTCCTGTTATACGCCTTTATGCACATATATACAAAATTCGCATATATCATGTATATGTATTACATATATATTATACTATGCTAAGGTATTTTTATTTGGAAATTCTTGGATTCGATCGAGTTTTTTCGTTTGTATTGTATTTTTATTGTAGCATCGCTCATAAAACGCATGCGTGTAATGTCCTTTGATCGATTTGGCGCATTTTTAATACCAATCAGCGAGCAATAAATTCCAATGGTATTGAAGCTCATATCTTCATTTTTGTGGCCAGGCGAATGTTTATCACAGACGTTACACGTGAATTTGGTATTGATCAAGAATATATATATATGTATATATTTTATGGAGTCTTTGAAAGTATCTTCTGGATGTTGCGAACGGTTTAACGGAAAGAATATACTCTTCATCCTTCGGCATCGGGATGGATATAAAAAAGCATCGAACAATTGGAAAATCTTTTGACTGATTGTCCCATTCTTAAATGAGACTAATAAATGAACGGATAAAGAGTAAACTTGCAAAAAAAAGAAAAAAATTGTTTTTACTTAATTCCGGGAATTATTGACCTATGTCTTGTGTTAAGATACTAAAATATTTTAAGTTGAGAATAAATTTTATTATAAATAATGTTGACTTCATTTTATTGCATTCCTTCGCTCTTTAGAAAAAATATTTGAAAATTGCAATGATTTGCATTTATTTATTAGTAGCCTTGCATATCTGCATTTGGTTAAATTAGAATTACTTTAAAAATAAATAACAAGATGACTATTAGAAATCTTTTGATTTCAATAAACTTAACAATAAAATAACTGTAAACGTTGACGGCAGCTTCGCAAATAGTTCAAATCATTAAAACTGTTAGAAGAATAAGTATGAAAATTATTGATATTGAAATCGCTATTGCGGATTTTTAAAGTATTCTCCGGATAAAGCGATTGCTGAAAAGCCTGACATAAACGCTCAGGCCTCATTAAAAATTAATCGCATAAGTAATGCAATACATCATTAAATAAAATATTTTACTTGTTTATGCCACCACATAATACAATAAAAATTCTTCTCTCGGACACATGTGTTTCGCAGTGTAAAACATGGTTAAATTTTATTTATAAAAATTGTACCAAAATATATAAGAAAATTATATTCGGTTGTCACCTAATCTTTTTTTACCCATTAAAGTTATCCTAGAAAAGCCAAAAAAAAAGTAAAAGAACTAAATTTTCTTGTTCTATAATATAAAGTGGGCGCGGCTGATTGTTCCTATTTTTAAAATAAAAGCTTTTGTCCTTTGCAAATTTTTAGGCGATTTATTCTTTTTTGCGGACGAAAGAATGTTTACCACCAACACTATACATTAGGACAGACGGACATGTATATATTGTACGTATTCCAAATTCCAAACTGGTCAACAATTTATATACTTTTTGGAGTTTTTGAAGCTTGTTTCTGCGCGTTATAAAGGCATTGAAAAAAAAGTTCAATTTTAATACACTAATGTATTAGGTAGCAGTGATTAATTTTTGCAAAATGAGTAAAAAATCAAGTTTGAGCAAAAAAACAATTTTTTATTCCTTTTGAAAAACAGCGGTGTTTTCAGTTTACATGGTGCTGTGGGCGTGTCCTTCGATCCATTTGGCCCATTTTCAATACCAACATGCTATAGAAACACACCCAAGTTTGAGATAATTTTTCGTTAACATACGAAACTTCAAAAAGTTCATTAAAAATAGCTCCCGAAAGAAAAGTTTGCGTTTTTTTTTGCACTTTTTGGGCTTGCGAATCGAACTATATTTTAACTTTAAACATTTAACACAGCTCTATTAAGGTATATGGTAGGTGTCTTCGTTACTTAAATTCGAATTTATCTTCACACACTTACACTAGTGTATGTTATTTTCCTGCAGTGTACGAAACATAGTTTTCAGAAGCTTTATATAGATCAGGGTCAGTGCCAAAAAACGCCAAAGGCCGGAAGCAATATTTTTGTTGGATAACTCCAAGGGGATCATAATAGGAGGATAGGAGAAGAAAAATGCAGAAGTTATGATAATGTCAGACGAAAAAAAATTTACAGGCCGGGCAGGTATTATTAAAACAGGCATCTTTATTTAGAAGGATTAGTTGGGTAGACTGTGTTGTTTATTATTTGCTCGAATCCAACGAAACTAAATACTACTAAAAACAATTAATGCAATTATTGTGCTCATTAAAGGAAAAACGACTCCAATATGTGAAAAGGCAGGGTTAGTTGATATTTCAGTATGACGACACATGGCCTCATATTGCAATTCATTGTCATTCAGACAATATCGGCTTTTTCAATGTAATGTGATAAAATAATTGGCCCAACAGTACTTTCAATGTTTCAGGCGATATCTGAAAATGAGTCCATTCTTAAATAGCATTAGAAGACGCGCTGTCCTTTTGACATAATGTTCGTATTCGGCATTAGAAAGTTTGTATAGTTTTGTAGCTAATTATGGACAATAGTTTGGATAAATTATTTCTCTTTTACTATTTCGTAGTTGTCTAAATATATAGCCGATATTATTTACGGTCAGATCTTATCAGCTGGACTTTTTTTGCGGGGATCGGGTTTATGCGAACAATCCTCAAACTTTTCACCGTTTGAAAACGGACATCTGTTAAGTTATGATCGAATGATTGGATGGTATGTGCACACAAGTCATCGAAAATTACCTCCGAAGGATCCAGTCCTGTAAGATATTCCCAGGAGGACAATGAAGTGAAGCTGTATTCCAAAGATAATGGCAATGTACGAAAAATATATTGAAAAAAAATTTCATTCAAATCTCAATGAAAAGTGTGTTTGATTTACGTTTACTTTCGGAACAACAAAGTGGGTAACCGTGTACAAAGCGTAATTATTGAGTTAGGTTTTGGTAAATTCAAAATAGGTGTCATAAGGAGCCAAGAAAAAAGAAAGTAAATAAAAATATGGATCTAAACGTGGACATCTATCTACAAATGTTTGATGCAGTAACAGTCGAATCGGCTGACTAACGCACAATAAGGATTAACCAACAACTTGAAGCACGTTGAGATAGTAGATTTATTGATGATATATTGAAACATGTGGACACACTTTTTCTTTTACTGCTTGTACCCTACACCAATTAAGTTACAGGGCATATTAAATTAAATTTGTGCGTACGTATGTAACACCCAGAAAGACTTGACAAAGACCCATCTTTTATTATATCGAGCGATACAGAAAACTATTTTGAATCGATCTGAGCTTGTCTGTCCGTTTCACTGTTGTCCATCTATTTTTTACAGGTCCAATTTTTTAGGATATTTCGATGGAATTTTGTACACTGACATGCATGCGCAGAGGACGAAAATTATTGGAAATGGTTCAGATCGGTATACTTTTTCGACCGCTCCGCATACGACGCCCTATTTGAATGAAAAAAATTTCAATTTTCAAACACTTTTCACTTTTCGACAAAAGTAGCTGAATAGCAATATTTTAGCATACTAAATTGGTGTAAAACTTTGGCTCGGCTGGAGCAATTTTTTGAACTCCCATATGAATCATACGAGAACTGGATGTTTATATGATGAAGGTGTATAATTTTCAATATTTCATGGTGAAAATTGGTTCACAAGAGTAAATTGGCAAAGTAAGACACCACCGCATATACGGATTCTCGTGAAATGTAAACCCTTAGATGCCACGAAGGCTTAATTGTTAATGTTTTATGATCAAAATTTGTTCATGATAGTAATTTGATATGAAAATTAACGAAACCAAATTTGAGCCACATGTGTCTATTACTTGGACCCCGCTTCATGTAACAATTGGGGTTTTTTGTAAGCTGTTGAGAAAAAGGTTTAATTTTTAATATTTTATGATGAAAACGGTTGGGAATGTGAATCACATGGTGGGTCTATTTTTTAGACCTCAACATGTACAGATGTTATGATGTAAAGAAGACCTTTACACGGAGAGAAAGTCTAACTTCTACTTTTTTATAACGGAAACTGAAAAATAATAGGATTTTTGGGAAGTAAATTAAGTGTGCTATACTTGGGTCATGTTCTGTTTTGGGCACCCTCTAATAAATGGGCTTTCATAAAAAGTACGCCGTTGTATGAAAATAATCTATAATTTTCGAAGTATTATTATCCCAATATCAATACAGACGGTCAGCCTTGCCCGACTGTAATATTCTTACTTGTTTTAAATAAAAATATTTTGAAAAATAAGAGCTGTTAAATTGTTTCTGTTGTATTGCAATGGTATGGGATTTCCTATAGTGGTAGAAACTGGCTTGCTCCATTACAGTTTACGAAAAAGAAAAAACAGTTCGCGAATAAATGTAATTTATTTTCTTTGTGTTTGTCTTCAGGTGATTACATGTATTTTACCACAAAAATTGCCACAAAAAACAAAAACTTTATTGATATGAAAATTTTGAGAGAAACGTATTTTATTGTACGTTTGATTAAATTGTTTGTTTGAATTCTAGCGCAAGTAAATTGTTTCGGTTTCTCTTTTACACACCGCGTCGAAGGATCGAGGTATACTGGATATACCCATCTTTTCGTTATATTCCAGTGTCTTTATTCGTATGTATTTATTCTATAATAATAGTTCTTATTGCAAAATTATTTAATAAATATCGTTGTCGTCGTATTGTATCGTAATGTTCGTGTATCGTATGCCTCGTAGGTAATTGTAGAGATGGCAATCCTTTTTATTGTACACTCTACCTTTTTTATATGCGTAAGTCTTGAGGCAATTTTGATGATTTTCGAATTTAAACTGATGAGGGCGACAAAAATATGTAGACAAACCTTTCTTTTTACTGCAATTGTAATTGTAACACATGGACAGATTGGTAGACAGACTTTCCTAGACCGCATGCCGTATTCCCATTATATGTATTTTGCGGTGTCTCTGATGCATATTCAAATATTTTAAAATCATCGGACAAATTTAATATGTCTCTTGTTATGGCAAATAGTTCGATTCTTTTAAAACGTATTAGACAAATATTACACAAAAACTCCTTACGTGTGTGAAAATGTATGGCAAAATCTTTGCAATTAAATCTTTTGCAATTAAAATCTATAATATATGTTTTTCCATTTTACCCGTGCTATTTACATAACGCTATTTGAACATTTTATTCGATAAGAGATTTAGTTTTCTGTCTCATAAAGTACGCAAGTCCTTCATAAGTCTTAGCGATTTAAGGTTGCAATTGTTGTGTTTGAATACATGCTCTTCCCCATTAATAGCTTTGTTTATTATTCCGTTTCCCATAGAGAACGTATTATATCTAACGTTTAGTTAATAATAAAAAAAAAAAGTAAAAACACTGCAGTTTGGCACGGCCCACTATTAAATACCCTACGCTGCCATACAGTTATTAAGATAAAGTGTTATATGGAAGATGGTCGAAAAAGTGTCCGATCTAGACCATTTTCAATGCCGTTCGTCGTTAGGTCTGGGTACTAAGTTTGATCAACATATGTCGCAAATTGCGGCCTGTAGGTTGAACACAAGGAAACATACAAACAGATAGACAGATAAGATCACGTGGGTCTCTCTTAAATCCATCCTTCTGAGTATTGCATACATCCGGGAAAACTTAATGTACTATTGTATCACAAGTGGTGTATTTCGTAAAATGTTCTCACGAAATGTGGTCACGAACGCCTCCAAAAGTGCAAAGAGTATGTATTGCGTACGTAAAAAATCGCATATGGATATACGTAATGGCCTCAGAAATCACAGAAATTCTGGCTACGAAAAGTTGATCAGATAATCGACTTCAATTCCGAATAGAACAAAATAACATTTTTGATCACGATAACACAGAAGTAAGTATATCACAACAAATTTAAGGGAGTGAAGCTAAATATAACTATCTAAATATAACTAGCAAAGACACAAACCATTTTTTTTTTTTTTTACAGAGCACTGTGAAGCTCTTAACAGAATTCTGTAAAAGGAAGCCTCAGAGGGATTTAAGTCAAAATTCAGTTTAAATAATATTTTGGAAAATTTTTTCGCAAAATATAATAAACAAAACATGTATTTATATAAATTAATTAATATTTGTAAAGTCAGTATTTTTACACTATGTCATAAATGAGGTTGATAAAGCGAAAGTTTGCCTAGCTACTATGGGCAAACCATGTCCTGTGAAATCATGAAACTAGGGCAGAATGAATCCTCTATTAATAGCTTTTTCAACGATGTGCAGGTTATATGGTTATATAAATGGTTTATGTCTTTGCTATTTATATTTAAATATAACTTCACACCCTTAACAATTTTTTTTATAAGTTTTGAATACGTTTAGTAGTGTGGTAGAAAAAAGTTTTTCTCCGGAAGCGTTATTCCCTCTGTTTAATCTTAAGCAAGATGAGCTAATGAACATATCATTGAGAGATTCGAAAGTTGGCTGCTTGCAAACTTTTTATTAAGCAGTTAGCTACTATGAAGGGCTGAGCTTTAGCACAGGTGATGTTTCTTCTTCGATGGCAATCAAAGATGTATGGATAATTCAAATGCAAGAGTGGCTTGTATGCCGTGCAATGCTGAATATCTGAAGACGTTATAGTCCACACGGATACCATGTGCATTTCCCGATATATGCTGAATGGTGTGGGAGCGGCGGATACCTGATAGCTGACTGCGGCTCTGCGGGGAATATCGTGCTAGTCGTTGTTACTCCATAATCGTGCCGCCACAAAATCGCTAGATGTGCTCGATAAGTCTGTCATTTCCCAGAGGGGAGAGATTGAACCATAAACAATTTCTCATATCTGGCTCATTTGTCTGCCTAAGCAGCACTCCGATTGTTACCATCATGCTTACCTTTCGCTGCCAAAAAGGTTGAAGATGTCTTGGCTAACAACGGACAATAGCTTAACTAAAATATCCTCAATAATTTTTTTAGTGGCGTTCGGCTTATTGTTCATGCGTCCACGATTGACATCAATTTATACGATTTCTGAAAAAATTTTTGAATTCGCGAGTGCGAATACATAATTTTTCCTTAAACGAACATAGCTTATTTAGGGCCGTTCTCAGTATGTTAACTTTAATTGACAATTTACTAACACGAAACACTTTTTTTAAGTGACACACTTGATTAGAAGATAAATTAGTTGCATTTAATTAATATATACTTTATTAATTGTTGTTTAGATTACGATTTGGCCGATGTTTTTATTTCGTTTCATTAATCATACCATCGTTTTATATCAACCGTTTTTTTCATTTGCTCTGCTAGTCAGTAGTTCTTAAATCAGTGGTTAAACTTAAGTATCAGTGGAAGCAACTGCCGCACGTTTTCAAGTAGAGTTTCTGTTAACTGACAGGTAAGCTTATTTAAATTTTGGTTTAATTTTTATTAAAATGGGCCCTTAACTGTACTTATGCACACACACTCAGTTTTCGCCGATTTTGTTGTTGTTTTTATTCTTTTCTTGTTCATATTTTTTTATGTAGCCGTGACATACTAGTAACTACCTGCGCATTTTTCAAAGAACGTTCATTTTAATAATTTATACTACAAGGACATCAGTTTTTATGTAAAGCAAAAGTTAACCGAGCATAAGTGAGACCAATGGAAAATTATTATATTAAGTAACTTTCATTTTAATTAACCCTTATAGTGGCGCCTGATATGTTGAAACACTGTTTACCGTTTGCTGCAGTAATTGATTAGAATGGAATTTTGTTCATTGTGGCACGAAACAAACATTTTCATGACGGTAATATTAAATTCTTAATTGCCTGTCATAAAGTCGCTAACAAAATATACTCGGTATGAAGAGAAGAAGAAGTATATTCGCGTGTGTGTCTATGAAATATGAAATAATAAATAGTATGACTAAGAGTAAACAGTGGTTAAATAAGAAAGTTTTTTATAGTATCTTTTAACAAGCAAACACCTAACAAACATATTAGAGCATATAGCGATATCAACGTAAAACAATGCAAATAAAATACGGACTCGTTATGAATGCCGTTGATTCCCTCTATAGTAATAACAATATTAAATGAAACTAGTTAATACATTTATTTACTAAACAAAGAATAATTAAAAGGACAAGCCCAACATGCTGAACACACGTAGAATACATTCGCTCGGTAAATCAAATAAAAAAAAAGAATGCTTTTCTTTCTCTTATTTTCTCTTCATTTTAATTCATAATGTTTTAATTTTTTTTCTTGGGAAATTATTTTTATATTGACTGTGTAGTGCATATTTACGTATATACATTTGTATTATATATATGCATATGTATATGTATTTTATATGTATATGTATTTATATTGATTAAATTATGAATAATTTAAATACGAAAGTAATGAATTTTTAGCTGAAGACCAATGTCAATATCTTAAAGTTAATTTTGATTATTTACACATAGGAATGATTTTGCTTCCTTTCCATAATATTAAAATTTTATGGGGTCAGTGAAACAAGCGTTCATTGTTACAGGCAAGCATTCACTCACTGACGGTTATTTCATTACGTTGTACTCTCGAGGCGAGCGTTAGTAAATCGCTTCAAATTGCATTTATATTTGCCGGAAAGTTTGGTTTTCGTTTCGTTTATTAAAAGTTCATAAATTTACTCAAACAAGTAGTTTACTCAAACAGTACGTGTCCATACGTTTGCCTAGGTAAATAGACGTTTATTTCTGGTACTGTCGAGTTTGTATTTAGTTTTACCCCCTTTTTTGTTGACTAACTGACTGATTGATTGTTGCGTTTGCATGAAATCAAAATATGTTTTTTTTTCTTTCTTATATAGTAGTACTTAAATTAGCCCATCAAGGGCATTTCTGCACTGCATTTTTAAACAGCTTTCGTGAATAATAATGTAATTTTAAATATACTAGGAACTGACAGTTATAGATTATTGGCTGTTGTGACCGTGTAATGCTAATTTTAATGCTTCATTGGGACTATCAGTTAAGGATTTTATATAACTGTAAATATATATTCTACGATGAGTAAGAAAATTATGTTCGGTCGTGAGCAAATCTTTTATACTCATCATCGTTGTCCTAAAAACGGCAGAAAAAGTAAAAGAAGTATATTTTCATGCTCTCTAATATAGGGTGGGAGCGGCTCATTTTTTCTATTTTCAAAATAAAAGATTTTGTCGCGTAGACGTATGGACGTTGTAAACATGCCCTTTGAAAAATTAAGGCCACTTCCAAATTCTTTTGCAAATTTGTGGGCTACAGTTTTACTATCGCTAATGGGAGAGACGGCCAGATGGACAAACAAACAGGCGGACGTTATAAACGTTTTGAAAAAAAGAATTAAATTTTGATACACTATCCTATTGAATAGGCGTGCAGAATATGCGTTCAAATTTTTGTACATTTATCTGATACAGTTTATAAGTACTGAGCGAAAAACCAAAATTGTACTCATTTTGAAAAACAGAGCTTTTCTTAGCTTACGTGGTGGTGTGGGCGTGTCCCTCGCCCGATTTGGTCCATTTTCAATACCAACTTGCGTAAAAGAACTTCCAATATTTTTGCCAAATTTGAAGTCGATAGCGTCATATTTGCAGCCACGAGAATGCTTGCATGGAGATTACACAGGCGGACATGCATAAATCGATTCAGAATTTGATGCTGATTAAGAATATATATACTTCGTGTGATGTCTAAAGCTTCTTTCCGGCCGTTGAAAGCGGTTTGGCAAAATGAATATATCCCTCCTCTTTCGCATTGGGTATAAAACCGCCATCCGATTTATTGCGTATCTTTCGTATCTAGCGTATCGCTTTCAATTTTCAGATCGCAGTTTGCTAAGCCTTATTAGTAAGAGTTTTTGATTATAAGAATGTAGGCATTTTAAGTAGTTTCGCGGCAGAATTAATTTTGTCTGACGAAGTGAAAGTGGCAAAAATCTAACTATATTTCTTAGTATCCTTTTCTACCCTTTATGCTAATCCGCGTTCTCGGGGGGAAATCGGTTTTTTCCCCTTCTTCCCCAATTAGCATTTTATGCAGCAGCCAATGCTTGTTGTACATAATGCTAAGTTCATTTTGAAACTAAGATTAAATATGTATAATTATGATTATATTATTTTATGCGAATACAAGTCCTTCAAATCAAATTTTTATACAAATTGATTATATTCATAATCCGTTCCTCTTAGATATGGTTTTTAACAGGACAAATTGCTGACCAGAAATAACTAAAACAAGTAAAAATGTGAGATTGTAATTGAAAAGGGAAACAAAAATGATGGATTTAAATAGTCGTAGATGAAGCCAAAGAACATTTAGAAGTTTTTTCTAATTTATCCGCATGAGTAACGAAGCAAGTGAGCAACCAAGAATCGCGACTATCAAGTCAGCGCTCGGGGATTCAAATGTCAAGTGCAGTAGAGTTTACTTTGTTCACAGCTATAATACGTGCTCAGCCGATAAAAGCATAACACTTACTCATTGGGCACACACCCACTAGGCTGGCGTGTGGGTGACACCTCCGTGTCTCTTTTCCTTTGTTTATTTTTTTCTGACCGTTACATGAATGTTACATGAATAGAAGGCATCTGCGCACTGACTGGTAATATTATTTAAAAAAAATGAAAATAATAATTGAAGATATCAAGCAGACAAGCCTGGAGACAACTTTAAATCGATTCCACTCTTCGCGCTTATTAAGAATATTTATACATCATGAGGCTTGTGCCCTTAAAAAATCTAATCTACACACAATGATGAATGAAAATATATCCTCGCCTTTACGTATCCTATCACTATCGGCAGGTGATCATTCATACGATCATAAATTAAATGCAGAATGTCAATATTTCGATTAATGTCGATCAAATCAGAATAGCTGCAATCTTTACTCACCAAGTATTGCAAATAAAATCATTGCACGTTGCATCACTTTCCGGGCCAAGGTATATTAGGTTTGCCGCGGTGTTCGCAACTTTCACCTCTTATTATATCAATGCATTGCAAACAATTATTCTCTCAATCATGTATTTTTGCGTTCAACATATAATTCGTTATTTTTTAAATAGCGTTCCGAAATTTGTTACACCGTCGTGTTTTGACGCAAGGACGAGCACTATTAAAATTGGGTAGGATCGTATCGTTTGGATAAAGTGGCTACACCAAATAATTTGCAAGTTTCTCGACAAAAATCGCTATGTCCGGGTATTCCAGCATAATATATTGTTGTGAAAAATTCGGTTCAGATGAGCCAATTTTTTGAAAACTTTTCTTAATTGTGTGTACGAAAGATAAGGCCTTCTTCGGTAATATTGTGTGGTCACATTTGTTTCATAACAGTAATTTGACACAAAGATTAACTGCACTGCATTTTGGCTTTCGCATAGAGCAATTTCTTGGACACCATCTCATTTATGGTTCGCGTGAAAAGTAAACGTTTATAGGGCGAGAAAGTCAAACTTGTAGTATTTAATCAATAAAATTAAACAAAAATCTTTATTACACAAACAGGTACACATTGTTTAGAGTTTTCAATGTCCATATATACTAGTATGATGCATCCTTCGGTGTATTGCAAGCAAAATAACAAAATTGTGTGTCCGTGTCCTTCGCTAATATATATCTATGTCATAATTATTCGTAATTGGAAGTATGAAGAAAGTGAACAATTACAAAGGAATTTTTAAATTTAACTATGCACACAATCAAATAGTGCTTATGATAGAAGTTTTTCAGTCTCTATATATATGTATTTGTGTTTCTCAAGGCACCGGCACACTAATGCCAAGTAAGAAGACCTTTAAGAAGACGTTAATTAGCGAAAAGAGTGTTAAAAATTCTAGATACGTTGGACGACAAACGAATACAAATGTGATGAAATGAACAGCAAAAAATACTTTAGATACACAGGAATCGTCGGATAACAGTGTAAAGTAAAATATTATTGGGAAGAATATTTTATTAAAGTTTCCTCACGAAATTTAGCACTGAATTAGATTGCTCTTCAAACTGGTTCAGCAGAAAACGATATATCCTAAGATTTTTAACTTTCCATCTCAAATTTCACGAAGCTTTCCTCTAATCAAGATCAATTAATTTCTCAACAAACATTAACATTTCTAGTGATACTACTAGTCTTGTTACTACTGCTACTATTATTATTATTATTATTATTATTATTATTTTGGTATTGACTTTTTATACGACTTTGAAAAACGTATCAGAACATATATTATTGTGTTAAGTGGTTCGACTATCGTAGACGAAAGCTGTTAGAAGGCGGGGCAACTTTGTGAGGTTGAACTAAATTTACACGCGTCGATTACGCACAATTTCTACGTTTATTGTTGCACCATGGCATTTTTTGTAAATAATAATAAAGGATAGGTAAATGAATGAAAGGATAAAAATGAAATCACTAATAACATCACATTTTGTTGTAGTGAATGAATGCTAGCTAAATGCGAAAAAAGATGACAGAAAATATATTTTTTAAATCGTCGTCGTCGTCGTCGTCATAAGATTGGCTTTTAAATTAAATATGCGGCAATGACCCAATATGTTGAATTGTAATGTACTTCAAATATTTAAGAATATATCCAAAAAATGTTAGTTGAAATGGGTTCAACTTCATAATGAAAAATCCAACGCTTTAGAAGGACTCTTTGGTATGTAGAAAAAAGTTAGATTAACGTGGATTTACTTTTCTATCTTGTACGCGAATTCGTAGAGATTGTAATGTTTTTGCTTTTCTTAAAAGAGTGTTTTGCTGTGAACTTGCTTCAACTACGTCATTCTGTGTATGCATCTTTATCTACATTAATTGAATATGTGTGTATGAATAACGGTATGCTATCGGAACGCATTCAGTTTTTAGTTACAATTATGTATTTGATGATTATTGCGTAGAAGCGTTGTTAAATTACTCATCGAATTCATTGAGTATAAAGTTGAGGGCAATATATCAGGCATATAATTATTTATATAATTTAAAATCAATATTATATAAAAAAAAAACAATAGTTGAGACAATTTATTATTATAGTGTTTTGTTTTTATTTAATAGTAATTTACGGATTCTCGTCGTTGTTTCATTCCAGTTATGCTCAAATGAAATCGAAAGGAATTCCCTGTTGTGATAACACATTTGAAAGCAGAAATTTATAACAATTACAATAATAACATATAAATATAAAACTATTTACCAATTTTATGTAAATGAAAACTTATTAGATCTTTGATTGATAGCAGCGTAGAGGTAAAAGCTTCGCTTTTGCTTTTTGATGAGTACAAAGAAGAAAAAAAGAACAAATTTTAAATCATCACAAAATTAACCATAGGTGGAGAAAGTCGATTTCCTCGATGGCACATGTGGTTCAAAGTTGGTCCACTTAATTTTCATATAGAACTACTATCATGAACAGATTTGCAGCATAAAACATTATTTTTTGCACCTTTTCCGTCAACATTTCATGAGACTCCTAATAATGTGGTGGTAAAAATAGACTTCCCAGAAAAAGTTCAGTAAGATTTGTCAATTTACTGTTATGCATCAATTTTCATCATGAAATGTTGAAAATTATGTCCTTTCGTGATATAAAAAATCAGTTTTTCCAGAAACACTTCGGATTCCATCCACTCTTTTCGAAAAATTTTGGAAATGACAATTTTATTGCACACAACAATTTTTCAAAATAAGGGGCTATGTAGGAAGTGCTCGAAAAAAATGGATCGATCCGAACCCTTTTTAATAACGGTCGCCTCTAAGTTAAAGCATGTTAGTGTACCAAATTACATCAAAATATTTTAAAAATTCTGTTCTTTAGATTGAAAACAAACACGCTTGGGCAGACAAGCTTAGAATTTTAGCTTAGAATCATTTTCTGAATCGATTAATATAAGAACAGGTGGAAGGATATATCTGCAGCCCTTCTGGGCCTTACGTATATACAATATACGCTGTACGATAAATCGTGTAGAATATTCAAAATCACTAAAATAAATATTCTTAATAATATGTGAATGAAGAAGGTTCCTTATAAAAGCAAAGACTTATGAAATGAAAACAATTGGGGGAGAAATGGAGAAAACGAAAATGGAAAAAAAGAGAAATAAAGAGAGAAGAAAGTATCTCTTACTTATTGTTTTACATTTTGTTTTTCGATTAGCAAATTTTGTATTCGATATGAGCAGATATTGTGGTATATGTCAAGTGCAGTTATTAAGCCATAAATTCTCATTGCAAAATAATGGGCCGTGTTTTCAAGATTTCTGCTTTCGTCGTACGTACGTACGTACACGTACATATCAATTTAAGCTTGCATTTGTGTAAGTGAGGCTGCAAGGTGTTATGTGTATGTTTACTTCTAGTTCATATTTTATCACGTCAAATTTCCGGTTTACACATCCACGCATATGTCGATGTCATTTAATATTTGTAGTCTTCTCTTCTTAATATGCCGACACATACATATATAAAAGTTGACTACATAATATCAAAAAAAAAAGATATATATATAAAGATATAATATCACTTGTATTGTTGTGTAATAGCGCAGTCGAGTAAAGCAAGCATAACGTTGAGAGTTTGTGGACATTGAGAGATTAACAGAGATGAATAACGAAGACGATTAAATGGATCCAAAATTTTATGTCTCCTATTTAAGGATATATTATCAACAACAACATATGCATTGAAATGATTAGTCCACCCTTCCAAAATATAAAACTTAATTTTTCTTTCGTCGATCTGAGCAACTTTATGGATAAAAATGTTGCGTCTCCATCCACATTTTCTATTTGGGGCGCATTAGAATCTTGAGTTTATTTAAAAGATAAGCTTAACTTTACGCCCCACTTTTGGGCATATTTTCTCAATATTTAAAATCCCAAAAATGCTTATCATTGTCCGAGATATAGTGATAGTCATAACTAAGTCAACTTAGGATCTCAGGCAAAGTAATAATATTTACAATTAGGATTGTTTCTGATAGATTGGCAATCTTAGCACACTCTCTCTGCTAGAGGATAGGAAGACAATATAAATCGTCGTACTTTGTTTTTATTTGTGTATTTTTGTTTTATGAAAATAATTTATAAAAAGTAGTTTTTTTTTTTTTTTTTTACCTCCATGCGACATGGGTCCCCCTACACTTTGCAAATTTTTATTTGTGCACCGCTCTTTGTTATTATTCCTGCGCTGTTACTGCGCTATTAAGTTTATTTTTAGCACAAAGTATTTTGAGATGGCCTTGAAGCATGTACGAGCGAATGAGCAGGCTAACGAGTGCGCATTTCATATAATCAGCCAAGCAACCGATCGACCAGCCAACCAACATCTAAACTATTAGTGAGCGCCACCTCAAGTGTTATTGTTGAACGATAAAAAAATGATTTTATTTATTTATTTTCATTTATGTATGTAAAAAACTATAAGATTATACATATAAATATACAAACACGTATACAATATGTATGTAATATTTTTATGTACATTTATTTGTTTATTTAATTGGCTTCCAATTGTACGAGAAATCAACATAAATTGCCCAAATTAAATGTGCATCTGAATGTTTCCATTCAATATAATTCTGTCAGTAGTAGCACTAGTAGTACTAGTGTTTAAACATATTCCGAACGCTTAGTTTAGTCATTTTGTCCCGAATTTTTACTGAATATGTTTATATATAATTTCAATACGAAACGGTAAACAAAAGAAAAACAAACGTGTGTGCATAATAAATGCCGCGACTGATTCTGATATCAACAAAATTCCGGTATTTCGATTCATTTTAAAGCCATTTCGAGGGCAATTGTAAAGAAAATATCCTAACGGGTACATACCAGCAACAGTAGCTTTTAGAAAAGACTGTTTTAAATTCTAAAATACTCTTGAACAAATTTAAAAAATAAAACACACACACACAACAGCAACAAAAAAAAAAAAGTTAACATCTTTTAATAATATTCTCAAGTGTAAAGCTAACATTTACTCATTTTATATATTTTTAATAATATTGCATTTAAGTTTATATTATATTTAAATCCATAGAGTGGCATGTCCATTAGTGTTAGTTGTGTTATGCTGTAATGAGTTAAGCAACATATTTGCTGGGTTGTTAGGCCAGTTCTGGCATATAAAACTTGTGTAAAACTTTCATGTATATATATATATATATATATATATATATACAAGATTTTAAATTTTGACTTAAGCATCTATGTTTATACGTGTATCTATATATATACACCTATAACATGTTTTTCATCTATATTTTTTTCAATTTCTTAGTTTGCACTCAATGCACGCTTGCGCCTATTTGTCTGAGTTTATGATTGTCGCCACCGTCAAACAGTCAGCAAACTGGTTACCTAGGTACTGTTACATGTACACGTATGTACAAGATTGCACACTATTAAACAGACACTTGAGACATTTCCATTATTTTCGTCTCTTCAGCTGCCTGTTTGTCACTAGATAAACCAAAAAAAAAAAAAAAAAAAAAACCGGAGTCATATTAAAAAAAAAAAAAAAAAAAAAATTTAAGAAAAAAAAAAAAAAAAAAAAAAAAAAAATAAAAAAACCGGAGTGAGAAGTTGCTGTTGATCTGGTTTCTTGCAGGTGTTTATTGGCATCTTTCATTATGTGCTTTTTTTCTTCCTTTTTTTTCTACATGGGAACCATTTACCATTATATACAGAAATTTTAATATCTTAGCCAATATATTACTTGTATATACACTTAATTGTATTTATTTATTTGATGAAGATTTGTTTCTTTGGATTCAAAAATGTTTTCCTTTTTTCTTAATTACTTCTTCTTTTCTTTGTGTATATTTGCTGGTTGAGTTAAAAGTCAACAATAAAGTGATGTAGTCTTATCATCGGTGCAAAGAAAAAACAAAATAATATAAAAAAAGGGTAAACAAGACGTGTTGGAATGCATTTTTTAATGTGGCAACTTGCTACTTTAACCTGTCCGTGTGCGCAAGGTTTGCGTGTGTAAGTGTAAAGTCTATATTTTTATTCCGCTGTTTTTCATTTCAAGTGTCTGGTATAGTATTGGTACGCTTTCGTTGTTATTTTGATTGCTCATTCGTTAAATGTTTGCCAAAAACTGGATTTTCTATAAATAGATTGTGGGGAACTGCTTGACGGAGTGCGCCTCATATGAGCCATACGCACAAGTTGACATAAGATACATTTACGTACATATATCGTGTATGATACACTTACGTACATATATATATATATATATATATATGCATACTAGTTAAGTTAAGCCAAAAGTTTGAGAAGTTAATAAAAATTTGATAGGATTTATTATCATAAATGATTGAGCATCGTATTTACAAGTGCTTGGCCAGAATGTATGATATACAAGGCAGGACCTTATTAGAAGGTATCGCTTTAGGCGCATTCAGGCAGTTTAATTTAGTGACTTCACATTCTTACCACAAACGGTATGTTAAAAGAAAATGTAAAAAAAAAAAAAGGAAAAAGAATAGACCGAGAGAGAAACCTATATATCATCTCTTAGCGAGAAAGACGCATTAATGCATTAAAACCATTAATGACTCCCCACCATATTTTATATTAAAAATCAATTATTTTGGCGTAGAAAACTTTGTTACGTCCATCATGACGTATGAATAAACATTTCATTATATAGAAAAAATGGTTCAACTATTATCGTTAGAAGATCAGTTGACTTATGTCGTAAGATTAAAAGGGAGTAGTGGCAGGCGCCAGTCTATCCGCTTATTAAACATCTTGCTAGGACGCGGAATAGCTGAAAGTCTGTCATCCAATATACGCATTCGAAAATCGCCTGCTATTGCCTTAAAGCAACCGTAATTTCTTTATGATCACTTGCTGATCACAATGTTAGATTATAGTTATTGCTATTAAATAGGTGATCTTATATTTATATTCTTCGGTTGGTAAATCAGCATTGACTTTAGTTTCGATCCCTTAACATGTCTACATTCTCATCAAAGCCACTAACATAAAACATACTTGCGTCCTTGGTGAGTGAATATTCATCTCAGACTTTCTGCAATCTTGCACATGTTTTACCCGCTTAATGACTTGACTTAATCTTGCCGTAAGATTCGGAGAAAATGCTTCTTTATTTTGCTTGCACGTATTACATATTGTGTGAAAAATTTCATAAAAATGTTCAATTGTTTTTATAGCAATGTGCCTTGCATGTGATATTGATTGTTGCAACATTTGGAACTTTCAGAAATGCGCATGGCAGACCTCGCAGATTGTAATGGGAGGACCGATAAGTAATCAATTATTTTGAAATATAAAACTAATTTTGTGGTAAACTCAAGTTTTTGTCTCCTACTTTATTGTAATAATTATCCATCGTTATCAAGGGCTGTTTGCCAACTTTTCGGCAAATTTTCAATTCTCCTGTTATGGGAACGTGGGGTTCGTAAAGTAAAACATTACTCAAGGTACCTCCTTAATACGCTAGATCTGGGGATTGGCATTGCGGTTTGATTTTCAGAAAGCGATTGCTTGAAACCTTTTATGGCATGATAAGGAAGACACTTTTTATCTCTGATAACGGTGCTGCTAAAAAGCGGAACTTTCCGCAAACGGAAACGGAACGCAAATTGATGAATTTGATTGTATTGTTCTTCTCACAGATAATTGATGAGATGCCCATATGCCTTAACGATACATTTACCGTATTCCGTGTGCATATCTTTATGTAGTTGACCACGTGTAAAGAAGGCTTCCCGATAATTCTTATATACTTAATTTTGGATCAGCTCCGACTGAAAATGTCAGAATATCATTTACAAATTCACAATCGCTTTCAGACTTACGAGAGGGATCGTAATCACCAGCAGCAAATCTTCCGAACCAACCTTGACGTTTGTTGATTATCGATACATCTCCGTTAACTTCGCAAATTTTCTTTGTTGTTACAGCTGCATTAAAACACGTATGAAAATGAAAAGGTGTGTAATGATGAACTAAAGGGAAACCAATTCTTTGCTAATATTTAATTACTTACGGTTAAGCATAAACTATGTATTCTTTATTCTGTATTCTATATCGATTTAGATATGTTACTCTATCCGTCAGTCCATCTATCCATTTATCCATAAGATAAATGAAAAATGAATTATTTTCCCCATATTTTAGAAATTTTCCAAAAGAAATGAAAAAATGATTTGAGTTCGTCCACACAATAGCTAAAGAAATGAAAAAGAAGGAAAAATCGAAATACACGAAAATTTTACGCAAACAGAGTTATTTGAAAAATCTTAATGGAAATGGTTTCGATTATTTCGTTTTTATGCTTACAATAAATAAAAAGTTGTTTCAAAAAGTGTTATTATGGTCTGACTTTCAAGGGTACGGGTAACTCCCTTGCTGGTAACGGCGAATTAAGTTTCATGAGATTAGATTGACCTTGGCTGTATGTTTAACATATATCGTTATTTCTTGCTACTTTTTCTTGGATAACTACGTAATTGTTACAAACCATATAACTAAATTATTATATTCCGCTGTCCGTCAAAATGGATATAAAAAGATAAGGCGTTTAATAATAGCCATTTATGGCACATGAAAGCATAATTACGTACATGGATACCTAAATACACAAGAAACATAAAATTGCACTGATCGCTTACTCTAAATGGTATGTAGCCACAAATGCAGTAGATAACATGTAACACAAATTTACTCGCACAATGGTGACAATGCTCACACAGCAATAACAAAATTGGCATGATGTTGACGTTGATTGTTTCACTTTTGGAAGTACGTGAAAAAGTGAAAATATAAAATAAATGCGCAACTAAAATATGTTTCCCATATTAATACACATACAAATAAACTTACTTATTGTATATATTATAAGAACATACATATAGTAATAAGATTATAAAACATTTTTTGAATTTTTCTTGTTATTGAAAACTTTTCTTTCTTCTGGACTAGTGCTACAGTAATAATGCTATTGAAAAAAGTGAAACTTATTCAAGTTTCGAGCATAAAAAATTATTTGTTATTATGTTCATATTATTTAAGTACAAATTGTCAATTTTTTTAAAATAAATTTCTCAAATCAGTGAACTGATTAAGGATTATTTAATTCAGACATCATGGCATTCTTTTTTTTTTTTTTTTTAATATTTTACGAATTTTTGTGGGGTAAAGAGTTTACAAATGTTTTATTTTTTATACGCATATCCGAAACAGGCAAAAGGAAGCTTAAGAAACCCTATAACATGTACATTCTTGATCAGCGGCAAATTCTGAATCTATCGAGCGATGTGTGTCCGTCTGTGCATCTTATGTTCAACCTATAGGCGAAATTTTTTTAGATATTTTGATGAAATTTAGTATACTGACGTGGTTCGGCCCAAAGACGAACGCTATTGAAAATTGTTTGGATCGCATCACTTTTCCGACATTTAGCATACAATGTCTTATTTCGAAAAGTCAATATGTGGATAACCATAACTTGCTTTGGTTTATAGACATCCGATAATTCAAGACGAATAGTTCTGATTAGAAGAACAATTTCAGTATAATAAAAATATATGCATGCATATAAGGAACATATTTGAGTAAATTAATGTACTCCTTAATCCACATTCTACGTTGACTATTCTCAACAATAGGTCCGCCTTTCGGCTCGGTTGAATATATTCACCTAACCATTTTTACAAATTTTCACATACTTTTTTAAGTACACGTGCAGTTACTTTATGTTGCTTCCATTACATTCATTCAAATTAGACGTAAAATCCATTCACAGCCGATTTGTGTTCTGAGTAGTGCGTGTTTTTTTTTTCGTTTGTGATTTTTTGATTGTTTTGGCCTTTTCGTGTATTTGGCTTGCGTCTTTTCAGTGCTTTTGCTAAGCTTGTTATCGCAGGTATCGTGTGTGCGATTGTTTTCTTTATGTATTAAACAAAAAAAAAAAAAAAATAAATAAAAAGAAAAAATACATAAAAATCGAAAACATTTGACAATTGACATTTGCCATTATTTAGTAGTTCCTAATGTTTTTTTTAGTAGTGGTTACTCTTTCCTAAATTACTAAATAACAAACTCACAATAACCAGGCATTAGGAGAAATCACCGCAAAGAAGAAAAATTCTGGCTTTCCGGTATTACCAATCAGTAACATCACTCCGATTGAAAAAATTATGTGGTTATTTCTTCAACTGATGCTAGCCTCTCAATTTATCAAATCAGTCCTTTCGCTATAAAAAAGTCCTGGGTGGCATTACAACATATACAGAGTCTGTCTCGATTCTACGCGCTGGTAATTTACTTGTTCTCGCTGGTAATCCGCGCGCGGCAGAGAACCTCTTGAAGTCAAAATCACTTGCTAATTTATGTCCAATTTCCGCTAAACTACACAACTCAAACTCAACTCAGTTAACGGAAATAGTTCGCGAAATGCGTAATCAAGGTGTAACTGAAGTTTATAAATTTACTAAATTAAATGAAGGATAATTATGACTTTTGACCGCTATTGGTTACCGCAAACTGTTGACGTGGCTTGGTACAAGATACAAAATTGCCAATGCATGCAAAACAAGTTATAATGAATCCAAGTTGCAATGAATTCAACCTTTCATCCTTCAATCAACCTTCAATTTCAAATTAATCACGTGTGCTCACTCGTTGAACTTCAAATGCACGCAACCGCTTAAGTGCAGATTATTCTGCTGGGAAGAATAAATTACTTACGCAAAATTCCTATGGCGACATTTTCGACCGAGGTGCTGGCATGTCATTGTAACCTTCCTATCACTTCGTTTTCACGTCACTGCAATTAAATAAAGCTTTTAAAATTCTACAATTGAACATTAAGGGACTTATTAATAATTTTGATGAACTCCGTGCACTCACTCATAAGTGATTTTAAGCCAACCTTTATATCCCTTCAAGAGACCCATTGTAGAAGTTCTTTTAATCCTATTCCACCCAAATCATACACTGGATATTTCGCGAATGCTGATCAAAATTCATATTCCAAACACGTAGTTAGTGTTTTTATAAAATCCAATAAACACCACAAACGAGTTAATTTAAGCTCAAACATACAAGTCATAGCGATGCAAATAATTTTAAACAAAAAATTTACAGTACTTTCGCTCTATATCCCACGTTCATAATCGTTTTCTCACCAAGAACTCTAGAATTTATTCTCCGTACTATCGTATCAGGGATATCATTACAACATGCGGCGATAAAATTCAAATGCTTTGGGTACTAAGTTATATCGGTTTATTGGGCAACGAGCAGGCTGATCGAGCGGCAGAGTATGCTGCTTCTGCACCTCTAATTATAGGCGATGTAATGGAAAATCTTGATCTTCAAAGATACATTGCAAGAAAAGTTAATGAGCAAATTGTGGAAGGAAATCTACAATAGTGTCATCACAACTACTCTTCTGTTAATCCTCAATTAATTCCACCTTTAAATCCAACAAGCATTGAGAAAATCAAGATCAAAATACTTTCGAGAATTCTCCTTGGCCGTACAATTGCAAGCTACTAATTGGTCTTAAAGAAGTGTTCTTCCCCAATCTGCAATTGTGGACAAATTCTCCTTATAAAGCACATTCTTTGTGATTGCCTTAAGTTTTTCTTTGCTAGAAGTATTGCATTTGGGGGAACCAATCCTATGGACATCCTGAAATCAACTACAGATTGCAATATCAATACAATATATTACTTTATTAACACTATTAGGCTTAATATCTAATGTTTTTTTTTTTTTTTTTAAATAGAACCGATAGGATGTGTTGCTAGTACTCAATGTCTTTTTCTTTTTACTCTAAGAATTTGTTTCATTAGTTTAAAATAATAATAATAATAATAATAATAATAATAATAATAATAATAATAATAGACGCAAAACTGTTTGTTTTTATATCCGTCAGCAAAGAATGAAGGATATATTTAAAATTTCAACACGTTTGTAACGCCCAGAACGAAGGTTCAGAGATCCCATTATGTATAAATATTTTTGATCAGCATCAAATTCTGAATCGGTTTAAGCATGTACGCATGCTCGTCTGCGTAATGTCTGTTCTAAACATTGTCCTGGCCAAGAGTGTGAAGATAAATTCGAATTTAACTAGCAAAGACACCAACCAATGTTAAATAATTCCAATTAATATCTAGTTGGATTTTGCAATTTGGTATGTTAGCTTAAAATGGATATGGGAGCACACCCAAATTTGAAACTTTAGTGCGACCAAACTGAAAATGTCACCTATATTCACCTACATCACGTGAATCTATATAAAAGCACCTGTCGAATGAGCAAAAAAAATTAAACTTTTCTTTCGGGAACAATTTTTAACAAGAGCAAAAGAACGTGTACGTCATTTATAGAAAAAAACAAATTTGATTTTGTTAAGACAGAAGTTAAATTTGTTTTTTGTTGTTAATGTTAAGTATATAATTGTTATAAATTTATTAAAAATAGTTCGTTTTAATAAAGATTCACGTGATATAGGTGAATGTAGGTGACATTTACAGTTTTGCCGCACTAGAGTCTCAAATTTGGGTATTCTCTCCCATATCCATTTTAAGCAAACATACCAAATTTCAAAATCCAACTAGATTTAATTGGAATTATTTAACATTGGCAGGTGTCTTTGCTAATTAAATTCGAATCTATCTTCACACCCTTGTCCTGGCCGCGTATATGAAGTTGTCGACTTCAAATTTAGTAAAAACATTGGAAATTCTTGTGCGCAGGTTAACATTGCAAATGGGCGTAATCAGTCGAAGGATACGCTTACAGTATAAAAACATAAAAAAATGGGAAAAATCGGGAAAGCAATTCTAACTAAATATATTTAGTGAGTGTGTCGCACTTCAGAAAACGCAAAATAATTGTTTTTTTTTTTCCAGGAAACGTTAAACATTTATTCACATGTGATTGTGTATAAAAAAATACTTTCTTTCTAAATTTAATTTAATGCATCGCCTACAATTTTTTTTTAATGTACATTTAACAGAGCATATGAATAATGAGAATATATTTCAATCTTTGGTATGTATGCATAAAACAATAATAATAACAAACAATTAGACTGAGAGATTAGATTACCTTTCTATTAATACTTGATGTGACTATTTGACGTGTTTTTGATTTCTTTAGCATAAGTAAGGCGACATCTTTAAATCTTATGTCTTGCTTTTTAATGATGTGATGCAGTAAATATATATGTCTCGTTTTTTTTTTCTGGGATACGCCCACTTCTGTTATTTTCATGCAAATGTCACGTTATGTACCTATTTATAAGGAACCCCGTCAATTGAACGAGTAATTTTTATGAATGGTCTCAAAGATACGAAGCTATAATTTGGCACAAACATTCTTTGATCGATTGAGAATTTGAGATTAAAAAGTGGGCGCGATCTGTCCATAGGCACGTCAACAGTACAGAAGAAACGAAAAACCTCGAAAAACAACAACAATTTTATCATATTTTCGGGTATAACTTTGTTTAGGCCAATAATGATTCCAATCGATTTGCTAACAGGTCCATAATTAACGATAAAATCCAATCTTCAAGGTGTGTTAGAATAAATGGGAAATAAATTGAAAATAAGTTGGAATTCGAATTCGAATTGTACCGTTACTTGTGAACGTATCAGTAAATCGATCAGGATAATTTTTGCACCGAACCTACCGGCGATTCTGGCGATTGTTCAGATAACAGTTTTTCAGAAATGAATACACGGGATTGAGGGTTATAGACGAAAATATGAAAAAATCGGAGATCGCTTTAATTTCTTCCGTATTGTGGGCGGGTCTGTGAACGGATCTCGCTCATTTTTAAGCTCGTAATCGATCAAGGAGTGTTTGTGCTGAATTTCGGCTTCCTTATTTTTTTGTGACAGGGACGATTCACAAAATTTATCGGTTAATATGACAGCTTTCTGCAAATCTAGTGTTAGTAAACTGATTGGGGCTGCCTTCCTACTAAAATTTTGAAGGTTGTTGGCAAAAATGTACAAATGAATTCTTAACCTATATTTGCTATATATCGCCATTAAACGTTTTTTTGCTAAAGAGGACATAGTTGTGGGTGCATTAAACCTCGTTTTATTTATAGTCTATGGCGATGATCTAAGAATATATATATATATACTATACTATAAGAGTTACTAGACTATAAGATTTACAATAGCAGATAAATAAGAAATAGCCAGAATGGGGCTAAATTGATTCAGATTTTTACGCTGATCAAAAATATAAAAACCTTACGACGTTTCTGATAAGCACATCTGCCTGCTACCAAGTGTACATAGTACAAGCCTATCTTGTCTTGGCGGGTATAAAATTATTATGCAATACATCAAAGAAGTTTTGTTATACATTAATCGCAGTCATATTAGTGGAATAGAAACTATTGCGTACTTGTCGCCATTTTTCTGGATGTAAAGCTTTTAACAGCGTTCTAAGGAGGTTAATGACCCACAAACTCAAGCTTCTTAAAATTTCAATTTATTCCTTTAAAATTGTTTAGAAAGTCGTATACGAAAGTGAATTCATTCTTGTTAATAGCTTTGTCGTAACTAAGACATTGTTCTCGCGTACTATTCCATGTGACACACTTGATACGTTGACTGAATCATCATAAGTTCATCGGTAGTTATCCACATTTTACACTTTCGGAGCGATTTCTTCAGTAATGATACTTTTTGAATATCCAGACTGCTCTGCATCAAAAATGCTTGTACGACCACCTTTTTTACTATAGTATGTTCAGAAGGACCATCGCTGATTATTTCCATCCTGTGTTTGTATAAATTTCCTTTCCATATGAACCTTTTCCCTGTATAGTGCGTATTGAAATGCTCTGCTTGTTTTTCCAACCTTGGTATTTTTAAGAGAATCCAAAAACACTTTCATTCTGGACAATAAAACTGTTCGAAACTTCGTGTTCATATCCTTCTGAGAGTCTTATCAATTTAAGAATAACCAATAAATATTCTTAGATTGGAAATTTGCAAAAAATCTTTTTTTTTCATATATTAATAATAATTAGAACGACTATGTGTTAGTTATTAACTTTGCTATTGTGCATTTATACTCGATAAGAGCATAAGGCCCCGATTCGACTCAGTCATAACGTCGTTTTGCTCATGCATTAAGAGCCATTTATGGCCGCAAAAATCAAGACATAAAGCTGAAACTTATACACACATATATATGCTCATGTCATATCCGTAGATTAGGTGTAAAAACGATTGTGTTTTAGTCGCAAGGAAGCCTATTAAAAAGACTTTAAAATACCAAAATTACCAAATAAAAATCTAATATGCAACTTTATACCTCGCATGCATATTAGAGGTTATAAAAAAGATTATTTTGTTACGCGCACGTTAACCTGACTGCCATTGTATACTCGGTAGTCCCCTCCAAAACGAATATAGTTTTTCTAGTTACTGTAGATGATGTCTTTTAAGGATAAAAACAAAAAGATTTGAAAAAAGCTAAAGTAAAATCATTTATACATAAATGCAGGTATGAACGTTAAAAATTCCTACTCAAAATATTAAAAGCGTTCATTCTCAGTATTTAAACATTTCTAACGCAACGATCTGTAAATATTTTTATTAGAGTTATTCATTTGCATTCAAGCTGAACTTTTAAAAAAGTCATAAAAGCAATCGCATTGTTTTTCTTTTCAAGTCTATGGTATAAGCAGTTACGCGCAGGAATATATATATATATATATATAAGTGTAAATATGCAAGTATACAGTAAAGTGTCTCCTAAGTGGATTAGTTATGGTTATGGGCATTATTCGGATTAAAATAGACTATAAAAGCGACATGTCAAACCCAACAACAACCACAACAACAATAAAAATAAGTCATATTTAAAAGCCTGTTAGCCTGATCAGATACAAATTAATTCTTGTATTACCGAAAAGTTGTCCAAAAAGTAAAAATGAAATCAAGAAAAGAAAGTTTTGTTCCTCATTTCAGAACGAATCTTAAACAATTGTTTAATAATTACTTCAGCGGATAAATCGGCGTCATTTCTTGTTAGACCTGTTAAAGCTTTTTCACATATATTCAGAGTATAAATTTCCGGATCAATATACATCATAGTTGATAATAAATTACTGATAAGTATATATCATGAGTTTATTTCCTGGGATTTTTAGATGGATCGATCTTAATCGACCCGCTTCAACTTTGATCTACGTTAATAATACTAAAATGTATGCAGTGAAGTCATGCAGGAATACTGTCACATGACAATCTGATAACCTGACTGACAAATAGGCAGACGAACAGTTAGTTTCGCAACTCGCGCTGTATATGACATGTATATATATATATATATATATATAATAATATGATGACATACAGATGTAAGATCATTGATTATTAGCGAGTCCATATGAATATTTTTAAACGAAATGTTTCAAAATTCCATCGCATTTCGACCATTAAATTACAAGTTACATTTGTGTTAGTAACGGTATCCACGAAATTCAGATTTTTCCATTGTTTCCGAAAAACGAAAGTAACGCCTCTAAAGCAATTGCAACTTGTAAATATCCATGAAAATTTGACTCGATACGTCTGAAGTCAGCACTATTAAAATATGGATTCGTCAGCAGCAGCGACATCTACATATTATCTCACGATCTTATTGAGTGATATGCTATTATAAATCACATGTACATATATGTGTACATATATTATATATATATATATATATATATATATAGATAGAGTTAGATATACATAGATTTTCAACTCTTTTTATTATATTAAAGATTATTAGAAATCCAATGGGCTCTTAAATTATCAGTAAAGTATTAATCTTTTTTATCAATTCTTCGGTGTTCGTTTTAAAAGAGTTTATCGTCTTCCCTTACATACATACGTCTAAGTGTAAACCTGTGTACACATGTTGCTTGTATTGTTATTTTATGGCAATTATTTTGTGTCAAGCGTACAAAACGTATCGTTAAGCTTAACGCGAATATCCAATAAATTTTTATATATTTGAAGCTGTGTAAGGAGCCTTTTAAGGGATTTCCTATCAGCGTGTGTGTTCCTAACTAACTGACCAAAACTAAGACCATAATAGACGTGGATTTTTTACTTATAGGAAAATGCTAAAAAATCAATTAAGAAATTGCCGAACCGTTTATTCTAATTATTGTGAAACTCATATGTGAGCAGGAGGAAAATGTAGCAAATGAATCATAAAATGCATGCAAATAATCACGTTTTTGCTTCTTTTTGCTCTTCTTGCATATTAAGATTCTTTTCGAATGTTTTTCTTTTTCATGCGACACTAGTAAACGTCCAACAGGGTGTACTGCTTACAGGTCTTAAAAGAATGGATTTTCAGAAAATATATTTGCTAATTGGAAAATGGAACAATAGAATCTAAAATCTGCCCTTTTACCTTCATATGCATTTCTGAGAAAAGAAAAACGAAAAAACCTGAAAGCAAAAACATATTTTTTTTTTGTATTTAAATACACTTTTGATGGGTGCCTACGATTCGTTTTAAAACGATTAAAATTTACTGAGTTGTTTTTCTCTTTTTATAACAAGTACATGTAAATCTATTTTTAGCGTTTGTGTTTATTTTTACGACGTTTCTAAATTTATTTTTAGCCACAAACAACTTTAAATATTAAAAAGTAAACGCAATGCCTGGTAACTTGATTAAGCGGAAGCCAACTATTCAGGAATTTTTCAAAGTCGTGCAAAGTAAAAATTACAAAGTGTTAAGTTTTTGAGTTGCTTGAGACTTTTATGATGTGAGTTCAATTTTTAATGTTTTTTTTTTTTTTTTTTTTTTTTTTTTTTTTTTTTTTTTTT